>JASDQU011400340.1:29622-74341 GCA_032191745.1 Picea mariana | reverse complement strand
CCTAGTTTTCTGATCTAAGAAAGCAAAATTCAAACACTATTCTAGCTTTGTTGACATGTGGGCATGTATGGGCCCGTTACAAGAATGTGTTTGACAAAATGAAACTAAGAGGGGTATCAAAAAGAGCCGTTGTCCTCTCCTAAATTTTTTTGAAATTTTATTAAGGGAGATGAGATTGTTTTCGCCATCCTTTTCTGGTTCTCAAGATCGCTTGATAGCGCGAGAGAAGAGCATACTCAAGATTGTTTACTTGCAACTTCTGGTCCCAAAATGTGAGTTTAGATGTGATTAGAATTGATGTTCAACTTAGATTTATAAACCAAAGCAAGCCATCCATGTGGCAAAAATCAAATAAGGGAAAATGAATTTTATCCACCTAATTGCCTATGTTTGTTTGATTATCCCCTTTATAAGTTGAGGGGTCTAAGTGGTGCAGTGTTTAGAGCATGCATATCATCATTCTTTAAGAAGGAAAAATGATTTTCCCCACATCCAAGAGCTTACAATGCAAATTTTAGTTCAAATGTGCGGCCTCCTGTGTGGACAGAGGCGCATATGGCACCTGCGCGCTGACAGAATTGAAAAGAAAAGCGCATACGCGCCCGACGCACGCATGTGGGGTGGAATACCCGCGCGTCTGTGTCAAAAGTTCGAGAAGAAAAATTTGGATGGATTTTTCTCCAATTTCTGGTGAATTGACTGGTAATCAGGTCGGCAGAGGCCAGTTTGTGAACCTGCAAGTTAATGAAATCAAAAGGAAAGCAAATAAAGCTCAAATGAGGGAGGAATTGTTACCAAATCCCCAACGAAGTCGCCAATCTGTTTGCACTCTATTCGTCACTTGATGAGAAAATTGAGAGTACTTACATGCCCAGTTGGGCTCTGCTAGGCATGACAGCTGTGAAAGGAAAGGTTAGAAAAAGAAACTACAAAGTTAGAAACAAGAATTAAACAAAAACCAAATGAAACTATGAGCATATAAAGAAATGAAAAACAAATATAAATGGACCAATATCACCAATGTATAAGCTGATCTTATTGATGAAATCCAAAGACACACAATGGAGAAAGAGGACTTGGGTCCCTTCCCTCTCCAATGGAAGGCTCTTGAGGCCCTCAACTGATTGCTCTCCTTACAATGAAAGATGAAGAATGTGGGTGAAAGAACTCCAAGCTTGTCCACTCTAGGGAGAGGTGGAAAGCCTATGAAATGGTGTTGACTATGTCTATTGCCAAAGAATGAGTCTCTAGCAATCTCAACAGCATAACAATACAAAGAATTCCTTGAGAAAATGGTGGTCATTCATGGCTTTTTATAGCCAAGCATTGGGTTATTATGCAACCTCTTTTGAATGTGAAAAGGGGTTGTTTAGGGCACAATTAGGTCTTTGACCAGCCCACCATGAGGATTGAGCTCGGATTTGGTGTCAAATCAACTTGGGAGCCGATCCATTAGTGGTTTGGAGGCCGACCAATTTCAATAAATGTGTCGTTTAGCAGGTGCACAGGTTTTTCACCCAACATCCGCACCTTTTGCACATATGCGTGCTTTGTACGTTATACGCGTGCGCACCCAGATGATGTAAAGCGCCTTTCAAATTTTTGATCATTTGTATAGTTTTTTGACCCTTTTGAAATGCTGAGGAATTAATCTTGTGCCATGAATGACTGTTTCCTGTTTTGACGATGCATAGTTCTTGTCGCCATGTGCTGATGAAATTTCAGTGATAACACTCAAAGCTACATTTAATCCTAGTTCACGTGCCACCCAGAACTACAACATTGTTGAATATTTGGCTCAAGTACTATGTGCTATGTTTGCGTTAGAAGTTCTACAAAACTGCCCCAACCAACGTAGAACTCTCTTGGCCTCTATTGGAACTATTGATCCCGAGTCATCCAACCATATCATGTTTAACCTGGAGAATTATGCGTCTCGAATCTCCCACTAACTTTCTTTCCAAGTTGATGTTGTTGTTCACAATCGACAAATCCACCGAACTATTCTAGTTGAGGGAGCCTCAACTTGTGTCATGTATTTATCATGTTGGAAAGTATTAAAATCACCCACACTTAACAAATACCCAATGATGTTACTCACCTTCGATGGGCAAGGTTTTCATCCCCACGGGCTTTTACAGTCCCTGCCCATCCAATTGGGTGGAAAAATTGTCAATATTGATGTTGAGGTGATTGATGCTCCCCTCGATTACAACTTGTTACTTGGAAGAAGTTAATTTTATTCTATGACTATCGTTGCCTCATCGGTCTTTCAATGTGTACAATTTCCTCATTAGGTCAAAATTGTCACTGTTGATTAGTTAGATTTTAGCACAACCGATGCTCGCACTCCCACTACCAACAACATTCCTTTCTTGGGAGACCACAAGATCATGTATGAAAGCATTGGTGTTGGCTTACTGAAATATTCTAGCCTCATGGGTACCTTCCCTACACCACTTTCACTGACTACACATCATATTTCCACTATCGATATGATTTCGACCGCGACTTATCAATCTTTGGAATCATCTGACCCTTGGATTGTACCGAGTCCATTGGAATTTGATGCACTAGGTGACACCGTGCCACTTATTCCAGTTGAAACATCATATGTTTCTATCCAATCCGATTCTCCCTCGTCGGATGACCAACATCTATTGGCACCCGACAGTTACTTGATTCCATCACGGTTAAGTTCCTTGTCATCTACGATCTCCCTCGGATGAATCTATTATGGAAATGTTGAACATTGACAAGCTACCTTGGGATGATAACCATCATCAATCCTCTTTTCTTCCCCCTTGTGAATAAATTCAGGAAGATATACAGTCTATCGCCCCTCCTGACGTCGATTTTCCATCGTCTCCCATGCCTTCAACTTCCGATGATTTGGATCCGGTATTTGACATGGTGATTTCTTTGGTAGGGTTATTAGAGCCTGATATCCTTACCCCTATTGCGACCCTTGACATGTGTTCCTTCCAGAGTGATTTTCTTCCATCCAGTGAAGATCTCTTGGAATCCATGACCAAGTTTTGTGCCTTGACATGGTGTCCTTCCAGAGCGTTATTCTCTTGGAATCCATGATCAAGGAGAGTCCATGAGAACAATTTTTTCTCTCTATGGCAAGCTCGTTAAATAATGAAACAAAGGTCATGAGCATAGTTTCTCTTCTCTATAGCAAGCTCGTTAGAAAATGAAACAGAAGCTTTGAGCATAGTTTTCCTCTATGTAGCAAGCTCATTAAAAAATGAAACAGCAATCTGGGGATTGAACCTGGAGCCCTGAGCATAGTTATTTTTCTATGTCAAGCTCGTTAAAAAATGAAACAACCACCTCTCTTGAACCTTCTTTTCATCCACTCTTATCCTTTTTCTCCGTCTAGTAGAGAAATTGGTGACAACCTCACAGTCAGTGAATGAATTGAATCTTGGAGGGCATGTCTCCAGCCTTTGATGATCATTCTGTAGTTAAGCCACTATATTTCAAGATGGGGGCATACTGAGCTTGGTCTTTGTTCTTTCTCGTGCTCGAAAAAACATGAGAATGTAACCGAGTAGACTTTTATCACTTTTTCAGACTCGCATGGATATACGAAAAAGGAACCCTTTGGAATCATCTTTGAGCTCTTTTCAAACTCTCTAAACATGAATATATTTTTGAGTGATATTGCTTCCTTTCCCACTCGTTAAAAGGTTTGAAAGGGTGTCTTTCGAGCAATAATTTATCTCTTTTTTGGCCTCGCGAGACTAACATTACGAAAAAGGACAACATTGGAGTTGTCTTTAAGTTGTTTTCAGACTCTCTAAATATGAAAAACCACTGAGTTTACCTTCTCTGGACTTGTTAAACAATCATACATTGAAGGGCCCATACAGGACCGAACCCTTACTTCTTCCAGTTTATTAAACAAAGGAAGAGGGACTTACCGAAGGTGAGTCATATCGAGCATGTGTTACACTCCTCGAGCTCGTTAAATTAAAAAGAGGTACTTTTCTATCTAGATGGGGGAAAAATTGAAAGAAGCAAGCCAAACAGTTTTTTAGAACACTACCAGTAGCTCTTATAGTCGCCCTTGAACATGCCACTTCATCTTTTCACGCATTTTAATTCGTTGAACCTATACACTGAGCCAATCCTCTGAGTTTATTTTACTCTTTTGGGTCACCTAAAAAAAGTCACAACATCCACTGCATCATCAAGTTTTGGTCCATGTCATGTTTCTGTTGTCATGCCTCAGTGTTCAAGAGAAGTATCTGCCTCAAGAGTCATCCATCACAAAAATCCTGTTTCAATACCTGTGTCAGTCCATGTTCATTTGATCTACCAACTACATCTTTGTGTCAGTTTCATGTCATTTATGGGGGATACATCAAGGCCCTCCTTCGATGATTCTATTCATGTCGACTTCAACACATTATCCAGGAACTAGACTTAGAAACCAGTTAGTACCTTGGGAATTGCATGCCTCAATGGCAGTCCTCCTCATTTCCGACAATGGGTTTACATCATTGACCCCCGATCGAGTGATTCCACGGATGTTCAACTTCATCTCATCCATTCACATTCATTTGAATGTACTAGAGTACCTTGGGAATCATTGACATCAATGGTGATTTCCCTCGCGCTTTTTAACAGTTTACATCATTGACCGGTAATCAAGTGGTTTCTACCATGTTTGACATCAGGACATCTATTCACATGGTTAGATTCGTACTACATCGGGATCGGTAAGAATACTCTGGGTTGAGTTTTCACTCTTATGTATACTTTTCTTAGGTTGCAAAGGAGTTCTTTTGAACTATGACACATATATTGTTACATAGATCCACTTTGTATTGGTCATGGCTATGTCTTGTTGTCTCATAGATCCACTGTGTATTCTTTGTGGCTACGATCAGTTCAGGTCATAAGAGTATAGAGCCACATTGAATCTTTAGCGTCTATACCTTTTTGTCAATATAATTATGGATCCGCAGTGTATTTTATGGCGGCCATACCTAAAAAGTCTTTATCACTCAAGCATAGGTATGCCTGCCTTGGGTTTTGAAGCATGTCATAATATTTGTTTGATGGTTGTGTGCAGCTTTTTCCAGTTTCTCTGCATCCATACCCTTGCTCGAAAAAGTCTACAAAGTACTTCAATCATCATCGTATTCTAACTTCGTACTTTGGGGGGCAATTTGTTACACATCAAAGTTACTCACTTCGATAGTGTCACAAGTGTCGTCATTACGAGTGTTGTAAGTGTCGCATCTTGTTCACAAGTGTCACATATTGATTATAAGTGTTGCAAGTGTCAAAAAACTCATACTATCATATTTCATATGTCGTGCCTCTAATGAAATCATAAAGACACTTAAGACACTTCAAAGGGTGGTTTGGAAGAAGAGAAATCACTTGACAGGAAGTACAAGCCTTCTGCCATTGGAAAAACCACTAAAAAATGAATTTTGGAGAGGAGCGCTCCCCTACCCACTATCATGGAGTTATAGCACTCCTTGAGCCTCTTTGGGGGAGTGCTTGAGCACCCTGTGCACCCTTATGGGGGAGAGCTACCCTTTTCTGAGAAAATTTTGGGTTTGTTGAAGCAAATCAGGGAAGAATCCCTCAATTCCTGAAGGTGGTTGGATTCGAATAGATGGTCAAGGCATGATCTTAGGGGAGATCCTCAACTGAAGGAGAGGAATCCTCAAATCATCCCAAATATCTCTCAAGTGGTTGGACCCCTCCAATGTTATATAAGGAGGCATTCTCATGGTGAAAGACACAAGGAATATTGAGAATTATACCTAACTTATGATCTCATATTAGCAGAATAGAGACTAGCATTTCATACCAAACTTATGATCCTATAAGTGGTATTGACGGACAATGAAAATTTAGAATTACATCAAACTTATGATCTCATGAGTGAGATGCCATCAAAGCAATCAGTGGAGATTACTTGAGCAAAGGGGTTGGACAAGGAGAACTGGAAGAAGTTGTTGCACCTTCATTCAAAGGATTGTAAGTACTTTTACTTGTTCTCATTAATATAATCAATGCTTGGCCTGTTTCTTTCAAAATTGTGCTTAGTCCATATGAGTTTGTCTATAGTAGATGGATCTATGATTGAGCTAATATCAGTAAAGTAGTAAGTCCATTGTATCCTTGTTTTTTTTGCAGGACCTATCAGGGAGCTCAAGATCGAAGCTCAGCCAAGACTTTGCAAGGACAAACGTCGTTCATAAGATACATATATTTCTCCTTCTCTTTCATTCATTAGCTTGATTAGATCTAAAAGGAAGTCAGTGTCCATGTTAATCACTTTTTGTCTTGGCCTTAGGAGTCTAGGGACCAAGAGGGAATCCACTTGTCCGTAGGGGGATTCACCTACAACAAAGAGCCGCCAAATAATCGATTTAACACTCATCATTGGAAATCGATGATCGAACGTGATAAGTCATTATCCCTGTAAGAAATTTTGTCAGTAGCCCATGATTATTACTCGATGGTGACTGCTACTCAAAACACAGGTGAAATTACTCTATTTTGGGTAATTGACGGTTTATTCCAGAGAAGTATAACTACAAATTGAATCACTCTTCCAATTCATGTACAGTTTAGGGAAATAGGCTCGTGGTCCCTGGAAAACCAAAGGGGGATAAGGAGAAAGATCCTATGGTTTTCATCAAACCAGGAAATTCAAATAATATGACAGGGCTATCAAGTAAAAAGAGAGAAAGGCGTGTTGTGTGACTCTTGACAACAAAATTTCATGAAAAATATACGAATGAACCAGGACCAGGCGAAGAAATTAGGTTGAATCCTATTATAAAATATTTGATCATTAATGGATATGCATATGGACATTGCACGCAAGCTAGGGAGAGAAAAAGGAAAAAGTGACGGAAGAACGAAGTTAAAGTTGGGACAATTAAAGGTACTGAAGAAGACCAACCTAGTTGGCTTGACATGTTAAAGGAAGAGATTGAAAAGATAAAATGAAAAATACATTTCAAGGAATCTTGTAGACAGGTTGCATTCAGGGTAAATATCTCAATATTTTGGTTTTTTGTTTGTAACATTCCCTAGAAAGTAGGAGTTCGGTTTTGGTACATTACTCCCTCTGTAACCGATATCTATTTTTGGAATCTTGGAGAAGATGATCCATTTTGGGTCTCATATGTAATTTATCTATATATATTGTTATAAAGATAAATGAAGGGTTTGATTGGCTGGAGAAGGGCCTACCCTTGAAGCAGGAAAACTTTCTGATTTCTTATCAATTTTAATATAAGCAAAGAAGGTTATAATAGATAGTCGAGATCCATCATGGTGTTGATGTTCAGTATGTCTTCTTGTATTTCATATTCATGAATGTGTTTTATTGCTAAGCGATAATATTTAAGCAAAAGAAAAAATTCACCTTGATGGTGATTTTTCTCATATTGATTATACTTGTTATGTGTTTATTGGTTCCTGGTTCAGAATTCACCCTGGATTGGTGCTCTCAAGATATTCGTCCCCAATTAGACGTCTCTCGTCATAGTGGTTTTTTTAATTTTTTTCCTTATCTTCCACTACCATCCCATATTACTTATTTGGTTAAACATCATACCTATTTTTCTCTGTTCCCGCTGGAATACATAACCTATAAATCTTCGTATGATTTCAGAAATTGACCCCATTTCCCAATGGCCCTTCCCTCTAGTTTTTTCCAACCACTTTTGAAATTTATCCTATTACAGAATCTGACCTCTGTGTGCGCATTTCCAAATCCTTGTGAGTATTTTCAATATTTACATGTTTGAGAGAGCCCTCTCTGATTGGAAAAGTCATAATCCAACGTAAAGTTGGTTGAAACGGTTACCTCTATCATTTGTTTATCAGCCAAACAAATTTACAGAGTGCTAACATGAAACATCAAGGCATGGGTTGTATTCTCCACTTTCCATTTTAATATGATGCAGTAATAAATTTCTTCCCTATAAAGGTGTCTTGAATTTTATTGTATAACTCCTTGATATTATAAATGAATTCATTGGAATATATGTATCTTTTTTCTCTCTCTCTTTGTTGGTTTGTGCTTCTTAAACAGGCTCACCATCCCGAAAATCCAAAGATGGAGCGACAAGGATGACACTAGCGAGGATCAAGCATGATTTTAAAGGTATGTCATTTGTCCCTCACTAAACTAGTTTATATGAAAATGAAGCCTAAGGTGAAGTTTGTATTTTGTCTTGTTTTGTTCTCGCTTCCTATGGAAGTTAGGGAGATTAGTTCATATCTGCACTTACCAATTTCTCTGATAACAAAATTGGCGACCATATTGGGGATATGACCTATTTTGGTTTTTTGCTTCTTATTTGATTTTAGCCTACCTTCTTTTTATCAATTTCATTCTCTAAGTCTGTGGGTGATCCATCTTGACTCCCTAGTCCTGAAGGTTCATTGAAAAATTTTGTCATTCTTCCAAATTTTCTTTATATTCAGAGATCATCGCATTGTGTCCTATTTTCAACCTGCAACAATTCTTTGTCATCACAATATACTTGTGTAGACCAAGGTGATGACATTGCACTATGCCTAGCTTTCATCCTACGACGATCCTAGATCGTCGCAATGTACCATTCTGCATCCTGCAATGATTCTTGTAGGAATTGTTGAGTGACAATCAGTTTTCTTTTCTTTTCCCATATTTGTCTTTAATGCCTGGGATGCATTTTTAGAATTGTTGAATGATTGGTTTACATATTTTAAGCCTGGATTTGATTCATTTTCAAGGATTGAGAGTCTTCTTTATAAGCTTTGTAAATTTCATCATTTACTTCTTATCGCAAGGGTATAATCTCAAGGTTTTGTTCCTGGGTGCTTGTTTGATAAGTAGTTCTTGATTTATTTTGAGTTTTGGATTGATTTTAAGTTTTGGATTGTTGTTGATTAAGAAACAATTTTTGTTTTCATTTGAAAAAAGGTTTTCTTATCTTTTCATTTTTTTTCTTGCATTGTGAGTTTGATTTTGGAAATAGTGTTGAGAGTGCATTAGTCTTCTTAGACCATTCTTTCTTTTTTGGATTATGTCTCTATTTTGATTTGAAAAAGAAAGGACTGAAGTTTATTCTTGTTTTTAGTAGTCTTTGTAAGAAAAAAATTTCATTCAAATATTTGTTGAAAAGAGAAAATTGGAATATTTAGTACAATTTGATTGTTTGGAATCTATATCATTCAAAGATTGAGAAATTGTGCTTTGTAGATTTTGTATTCTGCAAAGAGAAACCTTATCCCTATTGTAATTAGAGTTCATCGAATGAAATGATTTAATTTCATCTCTTCTTGCATCTTATTGGGCCAAGGTCAAATACATCATCAATTTCACTTATGTTTCCCTTTTTGAGTAAACAACAACCTTTGAAATATAACATAATTTTAGAATCTATTAGCAACTTTTATTTTCTACAACTTTTATACAAAAACATTAGCTAGGATAGAACTTTGGAATAGGTTGTAAGGCACACTCTCCAAAGCATCAAAACACACAATATTATATTGTGATAGGGAGAGTACAAATCCACTTGCTACATTTTGTCCTGGGAATCCCTTTTAACACAAGGGTCAATAACAAGGTCGCATTAGGGCCAGCAGAGTTACTCACCCTGCTTTGTTGGTCTTAGTGTAGATATTGCGCATATTATTGGGAGTCACTTGAGAAGAAAATCTTGTGGGGACCTTCTCAAGTTGATTTTGGGCTTAGATATCCTTCCCTTGCATGTGGATCAGACTGTCGACTGCTTCCCCAAGAATAATTGTCGTAATTGGTAACCTTAGTGGCCTATCTCTTTAAAGTCTTTACATGAGGTGAATGTGGAGGGGCAAGTCTTCACGGTACCTAGAATCGACATTGGCCAAACTCACTTAGGCTCCTTGGAGGGTATACCCATGATTATGTGTGGGAGCTTGAACCAGGTTGTAATTCCGTTAAGCAGGTCGTAAACGTAACTTTTCTACCTGCTTTATCCCAACCCCTTCTTGTCTTGATTTCACAACATTGGATTTCATCACCAACTAGTGACTTCAAAATAAGAAGGTTTGTTTGTGTGTTTGATATCTAGATTTTGTTAGTGAGTGTTGTTTGTTTCTCTATTTTTCCATAGCTTTCTTTCATTCTTTATTTGGTGCGGCCAACATTGGCCCTCACCATTCATGTAGGATGCAAGGGTTACCTCCGGAAGATCCAAAAGAATATACTCCTTTACTTCCTAACTCACTAGAGGCTTCTCTGGAAAGAGCAGTCAATAATTATGTAGCCTATGATATTGGAAGTTATACTCCATTGGAGGAATCCATACTTCCTGTAAATTCATTATTGAGTGTTGTACGAGATCCACTTTTGCTCCGAATAAATTCATCGAGAGACGTTGTTGCTGAAGATTATACTAGAATACCTAATGGAACTCACATAGAGTCTAGTGTAGACGATCCACCCTTTCAGAGTGAATCACTTAGAACTTAGGTTCATACTACTAGAACTTTTAATCCTATCCCTTCTATCCCTGTCAATTCTCTTTGGAGGACCTCTTCGGGACACAATATTTTTGAAAAACTAGGAATGAGTCACCTATGCCAGAGGACCTCTAATCAACCTATGGCATCACATATGCCTATGACTTCCACTTCTTATACAATACCCTTGGATGATTTTACTGGCATGACTAGTAATGCTGTCACAATCTCAGACCAATTGTTGGTTGGTTCTCATACAATTCTTCCTCTCCATCTCACTAGCTCTACCATGGTCCCACAAGTTACTCTTGTGTCTTCCAGAAGTGAGGTAATCACTCAAGATCCTATTGGAACACCACTTCCACTTAGAGAAAATCTGTCACTTCCACCTGGGTATCACGCTTTGAATACTTCTATTACTAATCCTACCCAGAATCCATCCAGAGGGGCTAATATTCTAGTTCCTCCTAGGTATAATGCTACTAGTAGTTTTGTTCCTACACCCATATAGGTTCTCTCCGGGGGGTATAACATTCCTCTTCCACCTTCACCTAGAGGATCTAATCGTCCTATACCCAGTAGATCCAATCAAGTTGGAGGCACCAATTATTATGTCGCTTCTCGTTTTCAAGTTCCTGTTGGAGTTCAACCTCAAGTTGGGGGGGCATCTCAAGTTGGGGGGAAAAATCAAGTTGGGGGGAAACCCCTCAAGTTGGGGGTCATAACCCAGTGTATGGGTAGTATACCCATGGATTTCATTCTCAACCTTAGAATTTTCCTTTCCAAGGCAATCAACAACCGCATAGGGGGAAACCCCCTCAAGTTAATTGTTTTGTGCCCCCTAATCCTAGGAAACCATATCCAGGTTCTATGAATCCTACCTGGGGTCAAGGTTTTCATTATAATGCTCCTTCCTAAGGAATAGTACACAATCAACCAACCCAAGTTGGATATTTGACTCAAAACACTCCACCACCAAATTTGACAGGAACCTCTAACTACCTATAGACTGATTATGGTCCTACTGGTATACCTATGGGACTACCTCCTCAAAATTACTAGTTTCCTCAAGTGCAAAGACAACTTTCGTTCTTTCTACTTTGGATTTACCGAATTTATCTAGGATTTTGAATGATTCTATCTTGAATTCTCCTTATTGGTCGTTCATACCTGCCAAGTTACCATCAGACATTCCTAAGTTTGGCGGCCGATCGGGGGAGGACCCAAATAATCACGTCATGAATTTCCATATTTAGTGTTCATCCAACTCCTTGATGGATGACTCCATTATATTATGTCTTTTCCAACGAACTCTGACAGGTTTGGCAGCCAAATGGTATATTGAATTTCCTCGAGGATTCTTCAATGACTTCAACACCTTAACTATGGATTTTTTAATGCATTACCATTTTTCGATATGATACGAGACAGGAACCGACATTTTGAGTTCATTTAAACAATCCTCATCCACTCACATTTTCGATCATATTCATGAGTGGAGGAGGAGAAGACGCTTAAAAAAATTTCCCCTTCTTGATCAACTATTGGCCGAGTGGTTTACCAAGTCACTCATTGGTCCTATATCCTATGATGTTTCCATGGGTGGTGTCGTCACTGAAGAGAAGGAAATCAGTTTTGCTCAATACTTGGATCTTGTTTATTCAAAAATGGACACACTATATGACTCGATCCATGATGCCCCTCACCCGTCTACAAATCCAACCCCAACACCTTCAGTAGTTTCTCATGTTGTTGATGGCGTGATTGGCACTTTTCATGCTGAGACTCAGTATAAACAAGACAATCATTCCAATCCCAATTCTACAACTGCTAATGTACAAAATACTCTTCCTCTGACTCCTTCTCCTAGTAAAATATCTGAGGTTAATTCGGTTCAATCTACACCTACTGGTAAAAATCAAAATAAAAAGAAAGGGAAGGGTAAGAATAAGGAGGAAAAAAATAATAATCAACAATCTAATAATCCCAAGACTCAGCATGCTAATGAAAAAGAAAATAAAAAACCTCGTTATCCTTGTCTTATCTTTGGTGAGGATCATTATATGAAGGATTGTCCACAACATGTTAAGGTTACTAAGTTCATGCAAGGGACCAAGACACCTCCTACACCCACCGTTTTGTCACAACCTTTTCCTTCTCAGAAGAAATCCCAATTGTTCATTCATGACCAAACTTCTCCCTCTACCACATCCTATGTACTTATGTGCACTAGTGATTCCAAGAAGAACAAAGTTGCAGTCACTACTCCAGCCAAATATTATTCTCCTTCGAAAGAGAAAGTTGATGATTCACCACCTCCATTGATTCAACCTCCTCCATCGACTTCACCTCCCAAAAATCCTCTTCATCTCGAACGATTGAGTATAGATACAGTTCTTCATCCTCCTCCTAAGGGCATTGTTCGTAAGTCAGCGCTTAATCCTCATGCACGTGTTTCTCAAAACTACAGTATTGTAGAATATCTTGCGTAGGCACCTTCTATGATGTCGGCTCTCGAAGTCCTTCAAATTTTTCCTATGCAACGAAAGGAACTCTTAAAGGCTATTGGTGGAATTGATCCTACCGATACGAACTTGATAATATTTGACTTGGAATATGATTTCCAAGGCTTCCTCCTCAATTAGCGTTTCAAATACAAGTTATTGTGGAAAATAAGAAATTGTCAAACAATTATTGACAAAGGAGCCTCGACTTGCGTCATGTCTGTCACTTGTTGGAAATCCATTGTCTCTCCTGCCCTTACCAAGTCACACAATACTCTAAAATAATTTAATGGTATAGGATTTAAACCTTATGGTGTTCTTCCTTTGTTGTATATTACGTTAGAAGGAAAAGCAATTACCGTTGAGGTTGATTTCTTTGATGCTCCTCTCGATTACAACCTTTTACTTGGTCGTAGTTGAGTTGATTCCATGCGTGTAGTTGTTTATACTCTTTTCCATGTGATACGTTTCCCTCGCCAAGGAAAATTCTTACTGTCAATCAACTTACCTTCCTTAATTCTGATTCACGTACTAGTAATGTACCTTTCATTGCGAAAACTCCTCCCAGTTATGAGAATGTCAGTGTGGGTCTCTTAAAAGATTCATCGTTAATGGGTATGTTCCCCATTCCACCACCCGATATCACCTTGATTAACACGATATAAACCACTGTTGGTGAAATACCTGAGTCTTATGACCCTGGGATAGTACCTAGCTCTGACAGCTTTCTTCATTATGGCAACCGAATGCCTTTAAGTCTAGTAGAATTGGCTTATCAAGTTATTCAATCGACAACTCCTTCTCCTTATTCTCTCTTAGACATGTCTCTGGATCCATTTCACATGGTTTTTCACACCAATGATATGATCATGACAATCATGTCTACATAAGATACCCCATGGGATGATGGGCATCATCGTTCTATTCTCTTCCTGAAACCTGAGACCATAGAGAGTTACCAACGAATTTCAAATTTGTCTATTGTTGTTACTATTTCCCATGTTCCTGAACCTATACATGATGTTTTGTATGAAGGAAACTTGGGTAACATTTCACCTACCATCCCTTTAGATATTTCTATTAAACCTGGAGTCATGGAAAATGTTCATATCGATGCCTCATGTTCTGCGGATGAGGTCCAAATTTATAAAGCTCTTTTCCAAGAATTTTGTGACGTTTTTTCCTGGAGTTATGAAGAAATTCCTGGAATTGATCCAGATATTGTTGTACATGAGATTAATACTTACCTAGACACTAAACGCATTCGATGGAGACTTCGCTCAGTACATCCACGTAAAGATGTTGCTATTAAACTCGAAGTTGAAAAACTTTTTAAAATCAGTTTTTTCTATCCAGTGGCTTTGACTAATTGGGTGTCTAATCTTGTTTTGGTTACGAAGAAACAAGGAATGATCCGTGTTTGTGTATATTACAGGGATATCAACAAGGCTTGTCCCAAATACAATTATCCAACCCCTTTCATTGACAAGATCGTTGATGACTGTGTCGTGAGTGAAATCTTCTCTTTGATGGATGGATTCTCCAGCTATAATGAAATCAATATTTTCCCTACAGATCAACATACGACTTCTTTTATTTTCCCTTGGGGAACCTTTGAATACCGAACACTACCTTTGGTCTCAAGAATGTTGGTGCGACTTTTCAATGTGCTATGCATTTTTCTTTTCATGATAATAATCACATTGTACAACCTTACCTAGATGATTTACCGACACATTTTGTGCATCATCAAGATAACCTGACACATTTATGGGCCATTGTCCTACATTGTCACTATTATCGCATACAATTGAATCCACATAAATGCATGTTTTGTGTGGATTCCAGACGACTTCTTGGTTTTATCGTTTCTACACATGGGATTAGGGTGGACCCAGTGAAGGTTGAAGCTATTATCAATTTTCCTCATCCTTCTACATTATGCCAAATCCAAAGTTTGAAAGGGAAGGAAAACGTTTTACATCGATTCATCCCCAACTATGTTGAATTAATGAAAGGTTTTACTTGACTTCTTAAAAAGGGTCACGATTTTGTATGGGATGACACTACCAACAAATCCTTTGAAGCTTTGAAACTTGCCTTAACCCGTACACCACTCTTATTTCTACTCGATTATAGTTGAGATTATTTCTTATAATTAGCTACTTCAGACTCTACCATTGCTATAGTTCTAGTCCAAGAGGATGACTCGCATGATGAACATGTCATCTACTATTTGAGTCAGAGTCTGTCATCTACTATTTGAGTCAAAGTCTCACGGCCACCGAAACCAAATATTTGCATGTGGACAAATTGGCCTTGGAAGATATTCAAGTTGTTCAATGCTTTCGTCATTATTTCTTATTGCGCAAAACCACAGTCATTTTTTATTACAACCCTATGCAACACATCCTTACTCGACAATTGCTGGAGGGAAAATACTCCAAATGGATAGTGATTTTGTAGGAGTTTGATTTGGAATTTGAGCATGACAAATCAAAGAAATATTTGTTTCTTTTCAAGTTGATATGTGACCTTCCCTCTACTGAGATAGAAATTGTGGCAGAGGATTCCTTTCCTGATGAATATCTCTTTCTGATCAGTTCTGGCAACTTATGGTATGGATATATTATCATTTATCTCCAAACCCAAACTTTTTGGTCTGATCTTTCTAGTGTGGATCGTCATCGTTTTCGGTATCAAGCCCGTCAATACATTATCCTTGGTAATACCCTTTACCTTCATGGTATTGATTCCACATTTCAATGATGTCTAACCTACGATGAAGCCGAGAAATCTTTAAATGACTATCATTCTGGAGCATGTGGTGGTCATATGTCTAGGTATGCCACTACCCAAAAGATCTTACGATTTGTTTACTTCTAGCCTTCATTGTTTAAAGATTGCATTATTTCCTTCCAGAAGTGCCATGCTTGTCAAACATATAACAATAAGATATGATCTCATCCTACTCCTCTTTACCCTGTAGTTTCCATTGGTCTATTCGCTAAATGGGGCATTGAATTCATGACATGTAACCCTCACTTGGTCGGGGGGAATGGATACATTATTGTAATCATGGATTATTTCACTAAATGGGCCAAGGCAATGCCTACATTTGATAACACCAGGAAAACTGCAGTGTTGTTCATATTCAATCATATCATTACTAGATTTGGTGTCCCTCAAGTCATCATCATTGACCGTTGTAGTCATTTTCGTAATTTCGTGATGTATGAACTTACCGAGAAGTTGGGCCTTCAACATGAAAACTTAACACCTCACTATCCACAGGCCAATGCCCAGGTTGAAGAAATTAACAAAGTTCTTACTACTATGCTTCGAAAGATGATAGGAATTCACAAGTCAAGCTGGCACATAATTCTCTTCTCATCATTATGGTCCTATCAGACATCCATTAAATATTCCACGAGGTTCACACCTTTCCAGTTAGTATATGGTATTGAAGATATTTTGTCAATTGAATGTGAAATCTCATCTTTGAAACTAGTTTTCAAACTTCTCCCTAACACCTCAGTTGAAGAGGAATGTCTCTTGTATTTAATGCAATTAGACAAGACTCGCTATGATGTTGTCTTATTCATTGAAACTTAGAAGAAGCGTGTCAAAGCTCAATATGAAAATCATGTCAAACCACGTGTTTTTTCTGAGGGTGATTTGGTTCTTCTTTACGAACAGGATCGTGACTTATTAGGGGCCGGTAAATTCGAGACCATGTAGCGTGGCCCTTATATTGTGAAACAAGTGTTAGAGAAAGGGGCTTATGAGCTGGTAGATTATGATGGAATTCCTTTGAGTGAACCCAGAAATGGGCTTTACCTAAAGAAGTACTATGCTTAAACTATTTTTGCATGAGTGTTGTGTATTTTTAGTGTATCATACTTTAGTGTGATTTTTTTGTTTTTGTTCCACCTTTTAGCTACTTACCTTGCATTTTTCTTGGTTTCTAGATGTCAATGTCTTCGCTACCCTATATCGGCTTTGATGATGGTGCTATTCACAGTACTCAAAACCTAGCATCTGTTTCATGGGAAATCTATGCACCTACGGATGAGTTGATCAGTCTACACAGTGTTTTCCTTGGTCGTGCAACTAACAATATCACAGAATAAAGTGTAGTTATCAAATTATTAACTGACACCATTTCATTTGGCATCTGTCATCTTATTGTACGACTTCATTCAAATTTAGTAGTTCTACAATTGAGTAACATTTATTCCATCTGAAGTCCTACTTTGTTACAGGTATACTTAAGAATTCGCCTCTTGGAAAGACGTTTTGATTATATTGAGTATCAACATTTTCCTATATGTCTAAAAACATTGACAGATGCATTGGCTATTTATGTGTTAGAAAGACATTTGATACATTTATAAATCCAAACAAACATTTTAAAAATACAAGTAAGTCGGTAGGAACTTTATATTAATATGATAAAAGTTACAAAAAGTGTTTGTCCAAGGACAAAAATATCAAAATAGTGAAGCTCATGGCTTCATGTACAAAAGCATCAAGGATGATGCTCATTGTAACAAACAAGTTCTCGTGCCACTCTACAGAGAATTCAACCAATATATGTCGATACGCCAACCGTATGGCATTGGTAGCAACGAGGAAGTTCATCCACCGTGATATCATGGATATTCATGGTTAATCCATCTAGGTTTTGCTCGATCTCCTCGAGATCCTCAGTAGAAAATTTTCGACCGGCCACAACACCTACCTCTCCTCGCCTATGAATGGGAGATGATCTCGGAGGATGATAAGGTGCCACATCTTCACTATTGAGAGCACTTGATTAGTCTTGGATAAGTGACAAAAAAAAAATTATATAATTAAAATACCAAAAACATCATATAATGAAAATTTCCTTCTTACCTATGTCTCCCCACTGAGATCCCTCAAGAAGAGATAAGTCAGGATCCCCATGGAAGTCCTTCCTTGTGGGAGCATAGTACTCCACCATGATTAGTTGATCTCTCAGTCATTGGAAGAAAACTTCATCATACTTGACGATAGGCATGCCACCGTGAGAATCCATCAAGTCCACCCATATTTTCATCTGTGGATCTTGTGGAGCGGGTATGCCCCACTCCACCTGTAAATGCAATATGGGGACCCTCTCCAGAAAGAAGGACACTAAAATGTATCCTTAAACAAACTATTTCAACTGAACATTATGACACTTTGCCAGTTTAGTTATCATGTTTTTCAAGACACCCTCGCACTAGTTGAAGACTCAGTGCTCCATACACTCTATGGCGTAATGAAAGTGGATTTTCAAATACATGTGGGGAATTTCACTCCCTACCATATTGGTGATAGTATAGAGTATGGTTCTCAATGGTAAATCCTGAACATCCCTAATGGAAACCTTTCCATTATGCTTTTTTGTACCTGGCACGCAGTGGTGTGCAACATAGTAATCCATGGGTTCTCCCCCACCCCTTCTTCCCGAGAGTGATACTAGAGATCCTTAGTGAGATAAACCCATCAAAAATTTAATTTCATCTATATCCAAGGTGAGTGTATGCACACCCACGTGAAATGCTTGTTCATTTACATCCCACATGTGGACTAGATACTCCAACAATCTTAGTTGGGCTCTCATGCCCTGAATTTTGAAGAACTTGAGTAAACCACACCCCCAGAGTACCATGACTATGCCCAGGTCATTCCTAGAAAAATTGTCTTCTTCCTCATTCTCCCATTCCCTCCAATCGATCATTTTGACTGAGGAAAACCTGCCAAGTAACATCAAAAGATGATTAGAGTCATAAAAAATAAATTCTTGGAAGTTTTCCTAACTCATTTTTTTTTTCAAAAATTGAGTTGCAGTCGTCACAGGGATTTCCTTTTATGCAGAGCGACGTCATCACACCCTAGCCTTGAGTCCCCTATGGCAAATTTATATCATCGCAGTTCACTATACTATGAGCCTGCGACGATATCAAAGCGCAGGTACCTCCAAAAAATTGACCTAAACTCAAAATTAAGCCAATAAAAAAGAAATTTTAAACCATGAAAAGAGAAAGGGGCAAGATATTACCTTTTTTATGGAAGTGGTTTGCGAAATGGTCCACCAGGTGCTCCAGAATCAACGCTTGAAATTTGGAAGAAAAAGAAGGTTTTGGGCACTATTTGGGTGAAATTGAAAAATAAAATGGTAAATGGGTTGTTTTGACCTATTTTATTACTTTTTACCATATTTTATTGCAAAATTAAATTATTTTTCATATTTTACCTATGGCCTAAAGTCTAACCAACTTTGCAAGGTGTTTTCTATTACATATTGAAAGATCTAAGGACGAGACGTTTGACAGAGCTCCACCATTTTTTGTTGTTTTGTGTGTTTTTCTTATGTACAGATTGTTTTAGGGTTTTTTAGGAAAAACTATGAGCATAGTCTTAGTTATTTCTCATGCTCGTGAAACCATGAGAATGCAATCGAGTAACCTTTTATCGATTTTTCAAACTCGCATTGGTAATATGAAAAACGAACCCTATGGAGTATCCTTTAAGCTCTTTTCAAGCTCCATAAACACAAAAATATAGCTGAACAACCTTGTTCTTTTCACGCTCGTAAAAGTATTTGAAGAAAACGTATGATGAGCGATAGATTATCTCTTTTTCAGTTTCTTCAAACTAACTTATGAAAAAGTACATTATGGAGTTCTCTTTAAGTGTTTTTCAAACTCTCTAAACATGAAAAACCCTAAGTTTTATTTCTTTGGACTCGTTAAACAAGCATCGAAAGGTCCATATGGGATCAAACCACTCCTTCTTAGGGTTCTTTAAACATACTACAAGGGACTCATCTGAAGGATGATATTACATTACAAGCATATGTTATCCTCCTCAATCTTGCATAAAAATAAAGAGGTACTCGCCAGAAATGGTGGGGGGGAATTGAGAAAGAAATGTGTCTTTGTATCTGTGTTAGTGGCAGTAAAGTAGCTCTTGAACATGATACCCCCCTTCATCACTGTATCCAAGTTGGGAAATCCATCTGTCTCTTGTTTGACCATCCACAAGTTCACATGTTGGGTCCTCCTTGATTCAATGCTACCAAGAAAATTATCGTGTAATTCAAATTTTCAAGAAAAGTCCAACCTAAACAAAACTTCTATTGAGTTGGCCATCTGTAGTTCTAACTTTTTTACCATGTCAGCCTTCCCTGAGTCAGTTTCGAATCAATTCATACTCCAATCTACTTCAAATATGTTACAGATTTTGTGTCATTGATGGGTGATACATTAAGGTCCTCATATGACGATTATTTTCCTGTCAACTTCAACTCATTATCCAGGAACAAGAATTAGAAATCACATTAGTACCTTGGAGCATGCATGCCTCAATGGAAGGTCTCTTCACTTTCAACAGTGGGTTCACATCACTGGCCCTTGATTGGAATATTCCATCGAGTGTTCGACTTCAACTCATTCATTCACATTCACTGGATTGTACTAGAGTACCTTGGGAATCATTGACATCAATGGTGATTTCCCCCACACTTGTTAATGGTTTTCATTAATGACCAGTAATCAAGTGGTTTCTACCATGTTCAACTTTAACACATGTAATCACATGGCTAGATTTGTACTTATAAATGATGGAAATGAAGACCCTGGATCTCATCATATAGGTCCAAGTTGTGACGGAGTATTCATAAGTTTGTACTGACACGTAGATCCATTGTGTATGTCTTGTGGCTATGTCCAAATTTGAATTTTTTAAGAGCATAGATCCACAGTGTATTTCTCGTGGCTATGTTGAATCATGATGACATGGATCCAAAATGTATGTTTGGTTCCCATGACTCACTTTAAACTTATTATTAGAGTCACTTGTAGTTTGAGTATCGGAATGACTACCTCAGAAGATGGTATATTATTATGCAGATTCTTGATTGTTTGTAGGTTCTTGTTCGATGCACTCCTTGTTTTTGACACACACATTCTTCAAAGTATTTCATCCATCACAAGTTCCAAATTCATACTTTGGGGGAAATTATGTTACACATTATTTTTGTCACCCCAGTGATCAAATGACGACATGTGCATAACTCACTTCCATGTTCCCTAAAAACATTCAAAGAGACTTTCTCCATGAGAAAATTGGTTTTCTTTTCCTCCTTCAAAAACTATGACAAGGAAGATCGTCATGCCCTGCTCTATGCTTGGGGTGAAATGATGCTTGATTGTCTCACATTTCAAAAAATATGGACTACCGCATCGTCACAAGCTACATGTGCATAGGGAGTGACGATGATTAGGAAAGGGAAAAGTCAGAATTCACAAATGTTCTATAAGGGAATCTTCTAGAAGATGAGGTGGCCTCCAATCGGTTTAGATATTACTCGCTTCTCTAATTTAGTGGGATCATCCTAATATCCTCATCTATCCCTCTTTCACCCTATATAAAGAGGGATCTCTTATGGAAAAGTCTAAGGTTTGCAAAGGCTTGCATATGCATGAATATTTTTGCTATAGATTATACTTGAGATAGCTTTGCTTTAGCTCTCTAATTCAGATGGTGGACCTTATTCATCAAAGGAATTGGAGCAAAGGAGTGTGTGTTTGAGAAAATATCCATTGAAAGGGACCTTGCAACATCAAGGCATGGGTTGTATTCTCCACTTTCCATTTTAATATAATGCAGTAATACATTTCTTCCCTATAAATGTGTCTTGGCTTTTATTGTATAACTCCTTGATCTTATGCATAGAATTCATTGGAATATATGTATCATTGTTCTCTCTCTCTTTGTTGGTTTTTTATTCTTAAATAGGTTCACCATCCCAAAAATCCAAAGATGGATCCACAAGGACGACACTAGAGAGGATCAAGCGTCATTTAAAAGGTATGTCATTTCTCCCTCTTTGAACTAGTTTATATGACAATGAAGTCTAAGGTGAAGTTTGTATTATGTCTTGTTTTGTTCTAGATTCCTATGGAAGTTAGGGAGATTAGTTCATGTTCGCACTTACCAATTTTTCCAATAACAGGTAGCCATCTGTAAGGATTCCAGGCCTAACAACGAATTGGGATTCGAAACCACACAAACTTGCTAAGGAAGGAAAGAAAGGAGGTAATTTGGGGGGGGACAAAAAAAGATCTACAAGATAGAAGAGTAGAGAGAACAATCTAGACTTGAGAAAAAAGTTGGTTTTGGCTATAAGAAGTGTTATCATTGAAATATCATCTGCAGCATTGCATGCAAATGGTTACAAAAACACAGCAATGTCAACAACAATTAGTTCACTTGCAGCACTAAAATATATTTCAAAAGGCAAAAACTATACAATTGGGCAAAAATTGACATGCGCAAATTCACTGAAGGAAGCGTGTGCAAAGTGCGCAGGCCAACAAATACCTTAGAGTGCACAATGCACCAAATGCATGAATTTGTACGATAAAATTTGCGCACTCCTGTGAATGACGAATTTATGGTTCTTGTCACCCCCCCAACCACTTATGGACCAGCTCCCAACTTGATTTGACCTCTATATCAGAGCGAAATCCGAATGGGGGTTTGGTCAAAGACCAAAGGGTGCCCTAAAAATCCCTTTGTTCACACAAAGAACCAATTACATTTTTACTTGAAGAAATGCTATAAATAAGATCTATGGCTGAACTAAGAAACCAATATCTTCATAGTATTTTTATGCTACCTCAATTCTCCCTTCAGAATCCTCTTTTCTCCTTGGAGTATTCAAGCATCATTACAATAGGCCATTCCACTCACATCTTGAGGGAATAGAATTCTATTGTCTTCACCATTTGCCATTTTTCTTCCATTGTAAGAAGAGCTCTCCATTAGGGAAATCAAGAGCCCTCCCAAGGAGGAAGAGGGGACTCATAAGTCCTCATTTTTTCTCTACGGTGTTTTGCCTACTAATATAGTTATCCATTAGTAACATTATCTTGGTCATTGGTTGGTTTTTTATGGTTCTAAGTTTATCATGCATTCTAACTTTTATTTCTTAGTTGTTATAGTTTGTTTCTTTGTTTATTACATGTGTTTGTCTTGTTTAACCCACTCACTAACTTATGTCTTGTCTAGCAGGCCCAACTAGGCGTGCAAGTGTTGTTGTTTTTCTCACCCAAGTGACAAAACCAACACAACAGATTGGCGACAATACTGGAGAAAAGGTATCAAATTCCACCCTATTTGGTCTTAGAGAGCACTTATTTTAATCAATTTGTCTTGCAGGTACCAAAACCGACCTCGCCTCACCTATCAAAGGCAAAATTCTGAGTTGGAGTCGGATAATTTCACTCAAAAAATTCCCCCCCCATGTTTATCAGAAAGTGCACAGGTTTTCCTTCCCATAGATGCGCACTCACTGCATTGTGCGCCCCACATGCTTATTTCCTTTGCGCATTATGCACATTGTGCACCTGTCAGGATTGTAACCCATGCACGTATCCAATTTTTCAAAATTGTAATGGTTTTTGTGATGATTTGAAGGCCCCTAGCCTTCATATTTTTTATTTCATACAATTTGTAATGCACATGCACTCCACTTAGACTCCTTTCCCATATGAAAGGTTAGCTAAATATAGGCACTTAGGGGGTAAAAAGAACCAACTATTCTCCTCTTTTTCTTTGGCTGCCACATGGATGGCTTGTTTGGATTGTAAAATTTAAGTTGAGATTATTTCTATCACATATAAAAACACTTACATTGGGACCAGAAATTAACTTTGATAATTTAGTATGTTGTTCTCTTGCACCATAGAGTGATATTGAGAATCAGAAAGGTGTTTAAAAGGACATTTCATCTCCCTTAACAAAAATCTTTAGGAGAGGACAAAACCCCCCATAGGGCTCCTCTTAGTTTCTTTTGAAATCATCTTAAAGTTGTAAGGACCCATACATGCCCACATGTTGCAAATTTAGGATATTTTCTTGAAAATGTCTTTCTTAGTTTACATCACTAGAGAAGTTTAAAGACCAAAGTAACAGGCCCATACATGCCCACATGTTTGCAATCTAGGACAGTTTTTCAAAGTTTTCTTAATGTAAACCAGATTTATGGAGTTTAAAGGATTTGTAAGGACCCATATGTCTACATGATAGCTCTTTAGGGATTTTAAAATTCCACAAGGTTGTACCAATGACACTTAGTAAGCTAGGTAACAAATATTTGTAAGGACCACAAGAATTCCACATGCTTCAATCTCACACCTAACTTATTAAAAACTTGGCACACTTTTTTCACTTGCTCACACACGAAGTCACTCCTCACTCACATAATTTCCATTTCAAATTATGAAGGTTGAAGTAGGTTTTCTCCAAAGGAATTATGAAACATCCCACTACTTATTTTGGAAGCTATCCACACCCATTAATTCAAATGAGATTGGTTCACACCCCCGATCTTTCATCCCACCACATATAAAAAAATTCTAAAAACTCACTAAAGTTTCCTCCAGAGGAGGTGCCAAAAGAGATTTTTTAGTCTAGGTAGGATCTTAGGGGTAGGCATCCAAATAACCCCTTGTTATCTGGTTCTCACATCTTCAAACATTAGAATTTGACAAATAGGGAACTTTTAAATCCTCCAAGACAAGTGTTCCTACACCATAAGTCAGGGAGATAACCGTGAAGGGTTGAAGGCCGAGGTCTGGTTGTTATGTGAGTCCCCACTTGAGTCACCCAACCCTTGGAACGGATCCAGCCTGTGACCCATTTCTGAGGCCGAAAATCTAAATGTCATACTTTGACCGAGGTACCTAGTGACCAAAATTTAGAACATCTACCCAGGTGGAAACTGTGGGCTGTAATATTCCATATATAAAAAGTATGCAGAAAATAAATAAAATGATAGAAATGAAAGATGAACAACAATATAACTAGAACAACACCACAATAATACCAAAATGATACCAGAATAACACCAGAAAGAGCACTTTGATTACTGAGAACAATTTTCACTTGCCTCTTCGAGGGGGCAACCTCCAGTCGAGCAGAGCTCTATTACAATAATATCCAAGACAAAAGTTATCATACCCTCAACTCCTATTTATAGTAAATATGTCTATCAAAAGAACCATATAGAGGAAGATCCTTCTAGAAGTAGAAGATTTTATTAGGTCTTCTTACATTCGACTTATTCTTCCTTACTGCTAGGCCTTATTAATATTGACCTTTGTTACATCGGAATATATTATTCTACCTACGTGAGGGGTTAGGTCCTTAACATGTCATCCCCCTTAAAAAAATCCTTGTCCTCAAGGCTTGAGATGTGGAAATTGTTGCAAAATGGTAGTTGTATCCCAAGTGGCATCTATTGGGGTTATATCTTTCCACTGGACTAACACATCCTTGATGGTTCACTGACACAGATGACGCTCACGCTGGTCCAAAACTGCTTGTGGTTGTAGCCAAATGGAGCCTTCTTCGTCCAACTTGGGAAGTTTGGTTTGAGTTTGGCACTTAGTTCCAATCACCTTATTTAAGAAGGAAACATGAAAAACAAGATGTAGCTTAGAATGAATGGGAAAAGTTAATTGATAGGACACCTGTTTCACACGCTTGAGAACCGTATAAGGACCATAAAATTTGGGCGCCAGTTTCTAACACTGGTCATCCTTGAGGAAATTTTTCTTGTAAGGTTGTAGTCAAAGAAACACTTGATCCCCTTCTACAAATTGACGTTTAGAGTGACCTTGATCTTCTTGTTGCTTCATGTGATTTTGGGCCATGACCAAATTATCTTTGAGGGTACAGATAATAACCTCTCAAACTGTAAGCGTTTGGTCAACCGCCTGGACCTTCGACACACCTAGAAAATATGAGAGAATTGAAGGTGTCTTTTGTCCATATACCACTTCAAAAGGATTCATGTGGGTAGTTGTATGGTACGAAGTGTTTTACCACCATTCAGCTAGTGGTAACCATTGAGCCCACTGATTTTTCTTTTTCGAGGAAAAACACCTCAAATATGTTTCCAAACACTTGTTGACAACTTCAATCTGACCATCAGTCTAGGGATGATAAGTTGTGATGATATGAAATTGGGTGCCTTGTAGCTTGAAAAGTTCTTGCCAAAAATTAATGGTGAAAGTTGGGTCGCGATCAGAAACAATAGAATGTGGCATGCCATGAAGCTTGAAGACATGATCCATGAAAAGTTGATCCACAGTGGATGTTGTAAATGGGTGTTGAAGAGCACAGAAATGAGAATACTTGCATAGAAGATAAACTACCACCATGATGACTAATTTATTTCCTGATTTAGGTAAGCCTACAATAAAATCCATAGAGATATCCCTCCAAATAGCAAGTGGAATCGGAAGCGGTTGTAGTGTTCTAGGAGATTTGACGGTTTCTCCCTTGTTGTGTTGACACACATCACATTCAGCCACAAAATTACGAACGTCCTATCTCATACCATCCCAGAAAAAGGAACATTTGACCCTGTCATAGGTTTTGGTAAACCTGAAGTGCCCAGCTGTGGGTGTAGCATGAAGATCATAAAGTACCATGGTTTTATGTTTTGACTCTTTACTTAAATACAAATGACCTTTGTATTGAAGCTCATCATGGAGACAAGAGTACCCTCTCGAAACTAGATAATTAGACTTTAATTGTTGTATCAGATGAAAATTCTTGGGATCTTTTAGCCATTCCTGGCGAACAGCTTGAAGCCAATATGGTACAATGAAGGAGAGAGAAAAAAGGGACCCATCATCTTCATATTTTCAGGAAACTACATCGGCAACATTTTCCTTTCTTCTAAATGATCTCATAATCATATCCAAATATCTTAGTCACCCATTTTTGTTTCTTTAGGGAGGAAATGCGTTGTTCTAGAAAATACTTGAGGTTTTGATGATCTGTCTTAATTTGGAAGCATTGCCCCAATAGATAAGGGTGCCAAATATCAACAGTATGCAGAATAGCCAACATTTCCTTTTCATAGATTGATTTGCCCAATTTTTTCTCAGAAAGTTGTTTGCTGGTAAAGGCCAAAGGCCGACCCTCTTGCATAAGGACAGCGCCAATTCCTTTCCCTTAAGAATCACAATCTAGGACAAACGTTTTTGTGAAATCAGGAAGTGCCAAGACTAAAGTGGTGCACATGGCCATATTCAAGGTTTGAAAAGCCTGACAGTTGTTGGAGTCCAAGTGAAATAATTATTTTTAAGGAGTGTGGTGAGAGGTGCCACAATCTTTCCATAATTCTTAACAAACTTGTGATAATAACTTGTTAAGCACATAAATCCACACAACCTTTTGAGAGTCTTTGGGTGAGGCCAATCTTGCATAGCTTCAATCTTTTTAAGATCCACCCTGATGCTAGCCTTTCCAACGAGATGACCCAAGTACTCAACTTCTGAGGTGCCAAAAGAACATTTAGATTGTTTTAGGAAAATTTGGTGCTGAGAGAGTAGATGGAGAACTCGATCCACATGAGAAATATGGTCTATCTAGGTTTTTCTATAGATGAGGATATCATCAAAGAAAACTAAGACAAAATGGTGGAGAAAAGGACAAAAGACATTATTCATGAGGCTTTGGAAAGTGGAGGGAGCATTACACAAGCCAAAGGGCATGACCAAAAACTCATAGTGGCCCTCATGAGTTCTAAAGGAAGTCTTAGGAATTTATTCCTCTTTCATGCGGATCTGGTGGTAGCCAGAATGAAGATCAAGTTTAGTAAAGAACTGGGTGTCACTCAGTTCATCCAAAAGGTCATCAGTGACAGGAATGGGAAATTTGTCTTTAATGGTGAGTTTGTTGAGGGTGTGGAAGTCAGGACACATGCGCCAAGAACCTTCTTTATTAAGGAACATGACAACAGGAGAAGAGTAGGGGCTCATACTAGGGTGGATAACACCTTCATTGAGCAGTTCTTTAACCATTTTCTTAGTTTCATTATTTTGGGAAAAGGGGTGACGATAGGTACAGATATTGGGAGGAAGGCCTCCTGGGACAAGGGGAATGGAATGATCATGAACATCATGGGAAGGAGGGAGTCCCTGGGGAGTGGAAAAAACCACTTGATGTTTAGAGAGGATGGATTGGAGGTCCTACGGCACATAGGGTGTCGTAGTTGCTTGTATGGCATGGAGTTTGGAAATAACGCTATAATGACCTTTTTTGAACAGATTTTCCATGCGATGGGAACTAATGATCTCAGCGGAATCGGTGGTGATGCCTTGGAACGTATATTTTTGGCCCTCCTGGTCGAATTGCATGGTTAATTCCTTAAAATCCATGAGAATGGGATCCAAAGTCCTTAGACAACATGCACCCAACACAATGTCACAACTGCCCATGTAGATAGAAAAAAAATGATATTTCAGGTGGTAGTCACCAATTTGGAGACACACATTTTCACAATGCTCTCCACATTTCATGGACCCGCCATTGGAAATCATGATTTGGAAATTCTTGACTGCATGGATATAGCAATGAGTTTCTTGGGCAACGCGGAGATGAATAAAATTATGGTTGCCTCCACTATCAACAAGAATGATGACCTTCCTATGCTTGATGTAACCAATTATCTTGAGGGTTTGAGGAGCAGAGAAGCCAGTGAGAGCATTTATGGAAATGACCAGTTCTACTTCGGGAGGTTCTGAGGGAGGGGTTATGTCTGTGGGTTCAGGTGACATAGACACAAGGGGAGCTTCAACATCCTCTTCCGAAACATCCTCTGAGATGGCCATAAAAATATTTAGTTCCTTACACTTGTGTCCCAGAAAATATTTGTCATCACAATTATAAAAAAGGCCTTTGAGTTGGCGTTCAGTCATTTCAGCCCTGGTCAATTTTTGGATCTTTAGTGGAGTAGAAGAAGGAGTGGGATTTACTAGTTTAGTGCGAGGAATAAAGGAAGGTTTCATGTTTTGAGAAGATACAACTTGTTATGCTTCCTTATCTCTTTTAGTAGCCTCCACCCAACTATGAGGCCAAGGGATGAGGACATGGGCATGAATATCATCCTTGAGGCCACTGATAAAACATTCTCGGAAAAAAGCATCAGACATGCCCTTTGTACAAAAATAAAGTCACTCAAAAGCTATTATAAAGTCTTACACTATGCCAGATTGTTTCAACTTTGTCAAACGACCTAAATGGTTGGTGTTAGTGTCAAAGAATTCATAAATCTCTGCCACAAAGTGTGTCCAAGCAATATACCCTTGGCGGGCAGTTTGTTTCCATTGCCACTATTGCCAACATTCTTGATCTAGATGGAGAACACCATACCTGAGTTTGGCCAACTCATCTGTAATGTCGTACAAAGAGTAATAATGTTCCATTTGAGTTACCCAGCCAGTTGTATTTGAGCCATCAAATTTGGTCACATCCACACATGGAAGGCGTAGGTCACGCTGAAAGTGATGGGGCTAAAAATTATGGGAATGAGAGGAAGTTTCATCTTCGGTATGCAAAGGTGGGTCAGATAAGGGAGGATCTGCAGGGATATGTAGCTTGGTGAAAATCATCGTAGTGATAGATTCAAGTTGGGTAGTAATGTCTTGTTTGAGGTCTTGTTTGAGTTTCTCGATTGGGGCGGTGATAGAGGAATGCATGTTTTTATTGATGGTGGCAATAGTGGCACTGATTTGTCTCACTTCTTGTTGGGTCTCTGTGAAATTAGATTGCAAGGTATTGAAGCGAGCTTCCAAGTCTTGGCTATAGGTATGGGCCATGATGATGAGGGAATAGAAAAGGGGTGGGTGGGTTCAAAACAATTTCTGAAAAATGATAGGTATGAATGTGATAAGGGCGAAGAGATAAATACAATGGAATATGTCTAAGATAATGGTGCAACAAAATCTAGACTTTTTTTTCCACCTACAGGGTCATACTCCGATTTGAATAATACTGCAGAGATGAAATTCCCAAATGATTAATCAGGAAGAAATGTGTAGTGATTTGGAAACTCAAATGCAGGAGACACAGTTGTGCAAAAATAGATCTTGTCTGTGTCGGGTTTTTTTTCCGTCCCCAAAGGTTAGGTGTTCAAGGGTTCTACAGACAAGGGTTTTCCCTGTGCTATAGCTCTCTGATATATGTTCAAGTTCCAACAGTAGTACTCAGCCCAATATCTCAAGGCACCAACTAAGGAGGCTAGACCGTGCCCTTAGCCATACTACTTGACTACCCAAGTACTAGAGAGTATCTTCCTGAGTGTTTTTCTCGGTGGCACTATAGTAGTCAGGTGGTCGATCGGTTTATCTAAAGAAGGCTTCAGGAAATCTAGGTTGATATGTATACAGGTCTTATATGATGTGCTACCACTCAAAAGGGTACCAATAGGGGTTACAAGGGTGGACAACAAATGTGTGCTTAAGTACCATTTGTATTTCCTGCATGTATGAATCCTTGACCGCAGGTTTATGTGTGTAACAACAGATCTATGTAGCTTAAAGACGTTGGAATACGCCTCTACCCTGAAAAAAATTAGCCCACAATTTTATGTGGAGGAAAGTGCTCTGATACCACTTGTAATATTCCAGATATAAAAAGTATGTAGAACATAAATAAAATGCTATAAATGGCATATGAACAACAATATAACCAAAACAACACCACAATAATACCAAAATGATACCAGAATAACACCAAAAAGAGAACTTTGATTACTGAGAGCAATGTTCACTTGCATCTTCGAGGGGGAAACCTCCAGTCGAGAAGATCTCTATTACAATAATATCCAAGACAAAAGTTCTCATACCCTCGACTTCTATTTATACTAAATATGTCTATCAAAACAACCATCTAGAGAAAGATCTTTCTAGAAGAGGAAGCTTCTATTAGGTCTTCTTACATTTGACGTATTCTTCCTTATTGCTAGGCCTTACTAATATTGACCTTTATTACATCGGAATATATTATTCTACCTACATCAGAATATTTTAGTCTAGGTAGGATCTCAGGGGTATGCATCCAAATAACCCCTCGTTATCTGGTTCTCACATCTTCAAACATTAGAAGTTGAAAAATAGGGAACTTTCAAATCCTCCAAGTCAAGTGTTCCTACACCATATGGCAGGGAGATACCCATGAAGGGTTGAAGGTCGAGGTTCGGTTATTCTGTGCATCCCCCCTTGAGTCACCCAACTCTTGGAAGGGATCCATCTCGTGACCCATTTCTGAGGCCGAAAATCTAAATGTTGCACTTTGACCGAGGTACCTAGTGACCAAAATTTAGGACATCTACCCAGGTGGAAATTGTGGGATGTAATTTCACCTTCATCGTATTTTGTGTGGCTATTGTGAAATATCGCTAGTTCTTTCAAGATATGCACCCTCTACCCCTCATTATAACTGATTATTTCATACTTCACTAGTTCCTCTTCTGGTGGCTTCAGACCCCACTGTTGAGTTCTCTTGGAAGGTCCAGTGTTATTTGAGAGGAAGGATGATATGTCTTTTAGGACACGAGCATTTGTTTTATTTGTTCCCCCACACGGACAAAATCCACCTACCCACATGTTTGCTTATTTACATTTGATATATGTATGATGCTCATTTGATTACATGCAATTGTATGTTGTACTATCTTGTGAAGGTCCAAATTATACAATGCTCTTGTTCACTTATTTCTCTTATCACCACTTACACACATTCACTTTTTCTAGTCAGACACCATAGGGGACCCACAAAATCCTCGTCGTTCCAGATGCTTGCAGAATCTTCCCCCTATTCTAAGAGTAGTCCCTAGTCTTTCCAACTCACCGGCTCAACCATATCACACCCTGGTGAGTGCCACTATTTTGGGATCAAATTTACACAGTTCCACTTTGCTTGAGTCCAATTCCTAAGGCCATCCATCCACTAGTTCTCCTTCACAAGGAGGCGGGGGGAAAATGTCTTCTCAAGGGAGAAGTACCACCCTAATCAATCCCTCTCAAGGGACAGGTCCACCACATACTCACATGATGGTTGGAACTAATCCTCCACCAAATATCCCTATTCCATACTTGGCATCCCTTAACATTCCTGATTTAACCAAACTCACGAATGATCCCATTTTTCATGATCCCACTTGGCCCAATATGCCTACCAAACTACCTTCAGATATTCCAAAATTTGAAGGAAAACTAGGGGAAGATCATGCCAACCATGTTATGACCTTCCACTTATGGTTCTCTTCAAACAACATCATGGATGATTCCATCCACTTAAGGTTATTTCAAAGAACACTCATTGGTCCATCATCCAAATGGTATGTGGACAGAAAAACAAGGTCCCATGTGACTTTTGAATCCTTGGCCAAATCCTTTTTGGCCTTTTTTCAACTACCAATTCATCATGATATTGGCTTATAAATTCTCTTCGAGTGAAAACAAACCTCATTTATGCATATTTCCAACCACATCCACGAATGGTGTCGACGATGTAGTTTATTTAAAGTAGAAACCACCAAAGAACAATGCCTCAATTGGTGTCTTAAATCACTCGTCTCTATACTTGCCAAAGATGTAGCATCCACTTTCCCTTAGTTAGAATAGGAAGCCATCAGCAAGGACCAATAGTTCGACCTTATCTATGCTCAGTCAGGTTACTTATACACGGTGTTACTTGATGCCCCCAGAACACTACCATTTGGCTAGGACAAACCTGGGATATCCCACACTATGGATGGGTTGATTGGTACCACGACACATCATAACCCGTACATCTAGCCGCCACCTATTTATGTTTCACCTCAATATCTACAACTCTATGAAGTGCCATCTTATTACCCTCCTCCCCCTTACTAGCATCCATATCCTGTTACCCCCCCCACCCATGAATTGGCCCTCACCGGTACCCATGATGCGTCTGGCCTCTCAACCAAGTTAGAGTACACCTTCTACATTAGCATATAACCTGGGCACTAGTGAAATCCCTTCACCTTCCTATGCACCCTATGAATCATTTCCACAAAACAATCCATATTTTCCATTTCCCAGTCCTCCACAGTCGGTTTCTCCTCCACACGGACAACCACATGCCAACATTAACTTTGTTCAACCCTCTCCCATTCAACAACTTCAAACTTTTGAACAGTTGAATACGGAAAATCTGTCCCAGCAACTGAATAATGCCAAAAATAAAGGAAAAAACTGAAACAATAATAACTCGAGACCAGGTGGAAAAAACCCCCAACCCAACCATCCAGCTGGGGGAACTCAAAACCAAGGAANCAAAACCCCCAATGGGACAATACCAACAAACTCCAAGGGAATAAAAACAAAAACAATCTTTGGACTAACTTCTCTTGTGCTCTTTGTGGTGAGTATGGCCACTATACACACTGTTTCCCCCAAATTGTCGACTTCAAACGTATGAAATAATCTGTGAACATGACACGTCCTCCATCGCCACCTACACCTCAGCAAGCCCCAAAATAGTACTTGCAATAGACACCCTCAGTCATGTTGCAAAACCGTATTCCACACCAAGGCGTGATGAATACCCAACAGGATATACACCCTACTCCACCCCAAATGGGGCAATATCAAAACCCAAGTCCCATTCAACCTAGAAATCTAGTTGATCACAACATCCTCCTTACCAGCAAAGAAGAAATATTTTTCAAACACACAGCCTCCAGTATGGTGTTCCCCTTGAATCTACTCCAACCACTTCAGAAGCAGCTCCAGCTACAGCCAGACATCCCTTAATGATTCCATGCCCTAACACTGAATGTCAATAACCCTCATGCTAGGGCATCCCATAAATATAGTCTGGTCAACGACTTAGCTCAGTCTCCTGTATCCATGTATGTATTGGAGGTCCTCCAAACCTATCCAACTCAGGAGAAATCCTTGCTTTCCGCCTTGGGGGCAGTCGACCCAGGTGATACTAGACTCATCACCTTCGATATAGATAGCAGAAAACCATGCCTCCCAACCCTGGTATCTTTCCAAATACCAGTTAGGATTCAGAGCAGCATAGTACATCGATGTATCATCAATGAAGGTTCATCCACATGCATCATGTCCAAAGTAGTATGGAAAAAACTTGGCTTCCCTAAGCTAGTACCATCTGCCATCACCCTGAGATCCTATGATGGTCGACCCTCATCCCCCGAAGGGCTCTTCCAAAATGTCCCCGTCGAACTCAGGGGAAAAACCATCCTCATTGACATTGAATTAACGATGCCATACTTGATTACAATATATTGTTCAGATGTAGCTACATGTACACTATGAAGGTGGTGGCCTCTTATGTGTTTCGAACAATGATGTTCCCCCACAATGGGAAGATCTCACCATTGACCAAATCACACATTATGATCCTAACCATTCCACCAACATTGATAACATGTTTCCCCTTGTCCGCGCTAGCATGGATGCTTATTCAGTCATTTACATGGGTCCTGGCATTCTCAAAGACCCATCCTTGTTGGGGGCATATCATGGAGCGCCACCCATCCTACACCCTTCAGCACAAGTGTGTGTAGTATCTTCTAATGGGACATATACCAAAGACACCATTCCTCCCACTAAGGCATCCCCTCACATTGACGTTCCACCAGTGGAAGAACCATTGCCTCGAGAATCCTCTGAGAACCCCACTACACCACTTATCCATGATTCCCCCCCCCCCTCTAGGGGAAAATCCCAGTTTGGGAGACAATNTCTCCAATCCATTACCCAACTTCCCTTATTCTACCCCCCACCTAGAGCCCAAGCATTCTAGGTAGATTCAACCCTTACTCTTCCTAACATGGTGCTTTCCATCCCTATCTGGTATCTACATCCACCTGCGATGGTTCCTCAACCATCTCTCCCCCCTCTGACAGAGGGAATAACGATGTAAATTCCAGTACAGGATCCTGCCACACCACTATCCCCCCCCACTGTAGAAACCTATGGCATTATTGGGGGTAGACGAAATAAGAAAGATCCCACATCTCCACTTCCTCCTCGAGTTCAACCTCCTTGTGCACTATGCGAAAGAGACATGCACCCCACTAATCGATTCCCTACTCTTCCCAAGTTACACAATCTAATCCAACTCCCTAGAGAAACCACATCACTCACCACTCCACCAAGTACGTCCAATACTACTCTTGAGTCCTCCACTGTAGGAAACAAAGGGTTGCAAACCAAATTCACTTGTGCCATATGCTCAAAATATGACCATTATACTCATCATTTCCCAGCTCTACCTTAATTTTTCTAAACCTTATATATGGTACACCAAATGTCTCAGCCAGAGCCCGCTCGACCATATTCTACCAAGGCTCACATTACTGATATTTGATACATTTCATCATCAATACATGGGAGAACGAGGCACTCTCCATAGTATTAGTACATTCACTTGATGTCCAGTGGTCCCTCACACCCTGTACATAATATCTTATCTGCATCCTCACCATCAGAGGACAATCACACTTTGAAACTTCCCCCTGTCATATCCCAGGATCCACTATATTCTCGCATTTTTCACTGTGATGAAGATATCCTGGAAGAAATCACTACCCCCTATTGCCCATGGAATGTGCTCCATCATAGAGAACTTTTTCTCTCGCAGGAGGCCTTTCACCCTTCTACCCAAACCTCCATATGTGCAATCGAAACCAAGGATTTTATCCCTTCAGGGCATATAGACTGGTTCAAAAACCCTATCCCTTCCCTCGATGCTTTTGAAGAAGGAAACATGGACAACATTTCCCCCACCGTCAAAATTGACATTTCCATTAAACCGGGAATCGTAGAAGAAATCACCATCGACGTCAATTTCTCCCCTAAAGAAATCACAGCTTACAAAGCTCTCTTTCAAGAATACTGGGATATGTTTTCTTGTTCATATATGGAGATGTCTGGCCTTGATCCATATATCATCTAACATCGAATCGACACTTGTCCAGATATCACCCCAGTTCGTCAAAAGCAACAACCCCTTCACCCATCCAAACTCATGGCTATCAAAGCCGAAATTGAAAAGTTACACTTTTTGGGGTTTATTTACCCCATTGCTTACACTTCGTGGGTATCCAACCTCCTTCATGTTAACAAAAAATAGGGCACTATTCATGTTTGCACATACTTTCACGATCTCAACTATGCTTGTCCCAAGGACAATTTTCCAACTCCCTTCATCGACCAAATTATCGATGACTTTGTCGGCCATGACGCATTGTCCTTTATGATGGGTTATCCGGCTACAACCAAATCCAAATCCATCTAGGAGATCAATATAAAACTACTTTTACTACCCCTTGGGGTACCTTTGATTGTTGTTTCATGCCTTTGGACTCAAAAATGCAGGTGTTGTGTTTCAATGGGCCATGACCTATGTTTTCCATGATCTTTCTTGCATCATCCTCACTTATTTGGACGATGTCACTGGTCGATCCAAAAAAATAACTCATCATTTAGATGACTTACGCATCATTTTCCAATGATGTCACCAATATAATATCCACTTGAACCCCCTCAAGTGTGCATTTTCTGTCACCATTGGACACCTTCTTGGGTTCATTGTCTCCCAACATGGCATCACGGTGGACCCCCTCAAGGTCCAAGCTATCATGGAAATTCCACCACCTAGGAATTTACGCCAACTGCAGAGATTACAAGGCAAAGATAACTTTTTACGTCGCTTTTTTAGAGACTACGCAACTCACACGCATGGTTTCCTTCGCCTTTTGCATCATGATATCCCATTATGATGGGATGAACATGCTCAAACATATTTTGATGACTTAAAAGACACCTTATCCAATGCCCCTTTGATTAGTCCTCTGGACTATGATCGTGATTACATCCTCTACTTGTCAGCCTCAGTCATATCAGTAGCAGGAGTCCTCGTCCAACTAGGGGAATATGGGCATGAACATGTCATTTACTACATCAGTAAAAATATTCTAGGGCCACCCCTAAAGTATAATCTTGATGAGAAACTCGCCCTAGTAGTTTTCCTCGCAGTCCAAAAGTTGTGCCATTATATCCTAATTCAAACTACCAAAGTCGTAGAAGATTCCAACCCCATGTAGTACTTTCTTAGTTGACGGAACATTCATGGAAAATTTTCTCGATGGATCATCATCCTCCAGCAATACGATCTAGAGTTATCAACTCCTAAACGAAAGAAATCACTTGTCCTCACCAAACTCATTACGTCCTTTCCCTTGGATGCCAAATCATCCCCCGTCAATATAGATTTCCTCAATGAACACCTCTTCTTCATCCCCTCCGATGACCCTTGGTATGATGACTTTCTCATCTACCTTCAGACACAGAGGTTTGGGTCTCATCTCTCGCGAGACGATCGTTAATGCATTCGCCATCAGGCCCCTCGATATCTCCTCATAGGAGATGTTCTTTATAGACGTGAGGTTGACACCATCCTTCATCGATGTTTGACCATCGACGAAGTTGACAGAGTCTTGAACGATTTCCATAGCGGCGCTTGCGGTGGTCACCTCCCGGGTATGTCCACCACCCAAAAAATCATTCGAGCAGGATACTTTTGGACCACATTATTTCATGACTGCATCCACACTGTCAAACGATGCAACAAATTCCATCTCTATGCAAAAAAAGCACGAGCGCCACTAGCTCTTCTACATCCAGTCATCACCGTCGACCCCTTATGCAAATGGGGAATAGACTTTATGACTTGCAATCGTCCATCTAGTAATGAACACAAGTACATTTTCGTGGCATTCAATTACTTTACCAAATGGGTCGAAGCCATTCCCACTTTCAACAATACCTCTAACACAGCAATGCGTGTTTTCTTCAACCATGTCATTACTCGATTCAGAGCCCCACTCCAGTTAGTGTTTGATCACGGTAAACACTTTGAGAATGAGATCTTCATGGAACTCTCCTCAAAGTTAGGATTCTCCCATGAGTTTTCCTCCCCATACTACCCTCAGTCCAATGGACAGGTCGAGGTTGTCAACAAAGTCCTCAAAAACATGTTACAACGTACCGTCAACAAACATAATACCAACTAGCATCATATGTTGTTTTTTGTGTTATGGGCTTATCGCATGGTAGTCAAGACTGCCACCAGTTTTACACCGTTCCACCTCATCCATGGGATTGAAGCCACCCTCCTTATCGAGTGCGAAATGCTCATGTTACGTACTGCCATCGAGCTATTACCTGACACTTCTCCAATGGAGCAGCACTTGTTGAACTTAGAGTCGCTAGATGAAGATCGTCGATCTTCATTACAGAACAACGAGGCAGCTAAAAAATGGTCCAAAGCCACCTTCGAATGCCATGTCAACCTTCTCTCATTCAGCGAAGGGGTTCTTGTCTTAGCCTACGATATCTCCCATGATACCCTTGGCCATGGGAAATTCGAGTCCTTATGCCATGGACCCTACATTGTCCAACACTACCTCCATAAGGGGGCATACATCCTAGCCTCTCTAGAAAGCTACCCTCTCAAAGAACCTGTCAACGGGTTGTACCTAACGAAGTTTTACGCCTAATCATAGCCATTCTAACTTAGGATTTTCTTTGTACACATTTGTAGAGTTTTTAGTCTTATTTTTTGCCACCACTCCTCATGTCTGATCTACCATCTATGTTATTGACAGATGAATCCTCCATCATCCTACCACATCGGTTATGCTGACGATGCGAACCGTTGGACCCAGAATCTCCCTTCAGTCACTTGGGCCCTCTATACCCCCTCACATGTGTTGCTTACCTCCATTGGCATTTGTTTGGGATCCTCCACCAACAACCAAGCTAAATACATCGTCGTCATTGGTCTCCTCACCGAGGCTAGTCACTACCACATTCATCACCTTAGCGTTCTCTTAGATTCTCATCTCGTCGTCCTGCAGCTCAACAATGTATATAATGTCTACGATTCTTGCCTCTTTTGCAAATATGTGCAAGTTAGACTACTATCTCGCAACTTTGATTCAATCACATTTACACATATTCCAAGACAATTTAATCAAATAGCAGATAACATGGTTAACCAAGTATTAGATTGGCATTTATCACATTAAAAAATCATCACATATACATCAACATCATACATTTGTCACAACATATAGAAAATACATCATAAATCATCAAAAAACATCAAACAAATGTAGACATGAATGATCCACAAATATATGTCCATATATATATATATATATATATATATATATCATCAAAAAGTGTCATAATTTTTTACAATGTACAAAATACATTGCTCGCAGGCCAATGGGTACCCCCTACCCTATACAAAATGGGTATCAAATACACTGTACAAAATGGGCTCACAAGCCTATACAAATACATCACCTGACACTCATGGTGCCCCTAGAGCTCCCCCCCATGGTCCTATGTCAGCTAGGGACCCTCTCGGTCTAGGGGGCAGTCGACCAGTCATCATTTCGCCAGCTACAGTCGCCCGATGGATCAGCGTCTGCCACTCCATAGGTACACCCATGCACTGCTCCAGGACCTCCTCATCTTGGATGTGGGCCCGCATAACCTCTGGGACACTTCTCTGGGACCTCCTCATCTTGGATGTGGGCCCACATTGCCTCTGGGACACCCTGCAACACCCACTCGAAGTGGCGGCACAGGTCATCCAACATCCCTCTAGTTGTTGCCTGCGACTCATGCACTATTCCCGCACCAGCATAATCCAGTATTCACCTCTATTCTATCAGCAATGAATGTGTTGGTCCAGCACTAGCATCATCTCATCTGCGCCTTTGTCCTACTCATGGCTCTATGCATGGCGGCCATGCTGGTCCCTAACAAGTCGGTTCCCCTCACGGCCTCGTGGCCCCACATCTACAAAAAAACACCAAAGGTAGATTCATCACCCATATATACAAGTATAATCACATGATACACTATCAAAATCACAAAACATAAATACACAAACATACCTCTCTGGTCCCAGTCCTCCCGAGGAGGCAGCATCATGTCAGGGTCGTGTTTGTAGTCCATACCACTGTATGGATACCGTAGTATCACCTATGGCATATGTCTCCAAATGTGTGCCACTGTGGCTGTGAATTAATAGCAACCCTCTCCTCCCCCATGTCCAGCTATCACATGGGCCCACCGCATTAGACACAGCTCTCACGGTCCTGCAGGTGACCACAAAATCCTAGGGCACAACAGGGGAAACCTCTCCAAAAATCAGGCCACCAGGATAGACCCAAATGCAAATTCACCGGATTCAGTGGTCTGACACCGGTGAATCTGCCCCATCATCCTAGAGTGCAACATCAATCCCCAGGAAAAATGGTCCCCATCCAAGACCCTCTCCACGATCCTCAGTTGACATCTCGTGATCCTTTGAGTCACCAAGGATCCATAGATCCTCACCACCATGGTGGTGATGCAGTCTATCAATATCTCATCGATCGACTCAATCCTAATGACTAAACCCAACATCGAGTTCGGTCCCGAGTAGGGGTGACGCGCCAAGTCAACCACTCTCTCATCCTCGGGCAGCTGGGGGTAAGAAGGAAGGGTCATCCCACAAAATGGGAGCCCCGTCAGAAAATAGACATCCTCGACCGTCGAGAATTATAGTTTTTTTCCCCTGATGATTAAACACTATAGGTGAATGCTCCACATAGCTATTAGATACTACAGTAGGAAATCCTGCGATCGTATCAAGGGGAATTTGAATAACTTGAGCAACTCGCAGGATGACAAGTGTCTCTGAATGCCCGGCTGCACTCTCACCACCTCTCAAAGATGATCCCAGTCTCACTCTTTCTAGTGGACTGGCATAGTGATATCCATTCACAATTTTATCACCTGCATCCACACAAAAACACTTGCTCAACCCTCATCATCCATCCAAAACATCAAAAAATTCAAAATTTCAAGCAACCTTAGCCTTGCCTCCAGTGTGCGGCTTTCACCCATATAGGTGAGCACATGTGCGTGTCTGTTCTTTACATATCCGTGCACTATTGTGCAGTTGTCTGAGAAACAGTTGTGCATCAATGCGCAGTTTTCACCCTGACAGGTGCGCACACGTGTACACATGTCCTCTACATAGTTGCGCACAGTTTGCAGTTGTCATCTTAACAGGCATGCATCTCATGCACACCTGTATTTTCCTCCCCCGCACCCCCATGCATGGTTGTTTCAAGCACATTCGCACACTATGCACGGGAGATGGATTTATACCCGTGCATCTACCCATGGGTATTCGTCCTTCTCCCACACATTGGTGGACTCACCCCTAAACCTACCCTTCTACGGCCCTCTGTACTACCCCTAACTCAATTCTACAAAATTCACACTATGCAAGAGGACGAGAACACTAACATGACTCTCGCAACTCCTGGATCAGTCGACTTGAGCTCCCATAATCGCCAATTCTCCTCCAAATTCTCTCATCAAATCACTATAGTGACAGGTACAAATGAGGTGGCATTGTGGGTCGACCAACCATATATAGTCCCTTTTCCCAAACTTCTACACTCAGTTACAGGAGCCTAGAGCATTCATTTTTCGATCCATTCTCAACCATGTGATCTCGGTCCCACCATCTACACAGTCACATTCCTTGGGTAATCATCTAAACTTGGCCTTGGGGGATCATTTTTCTTACATCAGTTTCAGGTATGCATGCTCATGTTCAAAATTATCAGATAGTTGTTATATGTTTTTTATCATCAGATATTGTTCGCGTCAGGTATTTGGTTTTTATGTGTGCAGGTACTTGGTCCTCACAATGATGTGGCCCCTTCAGGTATATGTTTAGCATTGGCATGCAATTATTCCCTCTCTAAATCAATTGCATCCCCCAGTCACACCCTTTGACGTTTACCTTTAGGGTCCTTACACCCGTCTCTGCACTACCGTCACCTCTGCTACATTTTGGTACTGTCACCTGGTAGAACTCTCCCCCACATGATTTTTCCCATTCATAGTTCCCCTTGTAAACTTGACAATCATGTTGATTTCTCCCCCTAGGGATGGGAGTCCTGATAGTCTTATGCACTTCCGATAATAAGATGCATACTTCTTCTCATCATATTGCTAGCTTTCCCAATGGGCTCCCAAATTATATCATATTGGTTCTATTAACTACACCTCGGTAGTATCATTAGCCCTCCATCTCCTCCACCATCAGGTTGTCCATATTCATATTTCCCTCCATTCATTTACCTCATATAGAAAACCACCCATGGGGCCCCCACCATCCACCAGTTATCTTCACAAATTGCGCCCTCACAGGCCAATCCATCTTGCACTGGGGCACCTATTTCTGTATCTGTACACTCATCCCAAATTATTATTTATTTATTTGGTAATTGTAAAAATCCTTTTTTTCCATCATTTACGTCGCTTTTTTCATCACCCTTGATGTCTTTCTTTTATTGTAAAAGAAACCCATGTCACCCTTGGTTGTGGAATCCACTCTCTCTCTTAATTCTGACATCATTCATAAACCATGAGTATCCCAAGTCCATGTACCCATGATCTCTGAGTTTGTCCACTTTGTTAGCCACTAGCACATTTTAACCCCATATCTAGTCATCCCCCTGACACTAGATACAGTTTTACAGTTGTTGCCAAATCCCCCTTCAAAATTCCCCAACCAAGGGCAGTCTTGAGTCTCACCGCATCTTGACTTCGTTCATGTTACCTATCAGTACCTGATCTCATCTCAATGGATTTCATGAAGCCCTTTTCTTCTTGGATTTGTGTCTCCCTTTCTTTCAACATAAACATAGTTTCCAGAAGGGCGACAATATCTTGAATCTGATTACCTTCACAAAGAGGAGTCTCAAATGACACGAAAAGAATCAACATTTCTCTCTGATTCCATTGACCCCCATAACATTTGAATTCAGCAAACTCTCATGTTATGGTGCATCTTACTATGCAACTATTGCAGTTGTTTCATACCATCCGAAGACTTCTGAATTCGTTAGTCCATCAATTCCGACGAGTCATCGACACTTCTTACAGGTGTCCTTGCCTCACTTCAGAGTATGTTCACCACCCAGAACTATCATCTGTAGTTATCAACCACCCTGGAGGGTGCTGCAGTTATCTACACCAACATACATCTTCAATTACCATCTCACATTTTGGTTACATGACACAAGCATGGGGCATGCCCACCTCGTTTGTACATAGATTTTCTTTTTTCTCCATAGAGAAAGGTTTGGGTCCCACAGTTTCCCCCTCTCTCTGATGGATCACTCTTGCAGTTCCTCTCAATAGTTTTCATTACATTGGCACTATCAGTAAAATAAACATTGATGTATTTCGGTTATATGTATTCTCTTATCCTCACACATCAAGGGGCATCTGTTATCACTGAAATATCGTCCACAGCATTACATGCAAATGGTTACAAAAACATAGCAATGTCAACAACAATTAGTTCACCTACAGCACTAAAATACATTTCAAAAGGAAAAAATTATACAATTGGGAAAAAAATGGCATGCGCAAATTCACCAAAGGAAGAACGTGCATAGTGCGTTGACCAACAAATGCCTCAAAGTGCACATTGCACCAAATGCATGATTGTGTACGAGAAAATCTATGCAATTCTATAAACGACACATTTATGGTTCTTGTCGACCCCCCAACCACTTATGTACTAGCTCCCAACCTGATTTGACCTCCATATCTGAGAGAAATCTGAATGGGGGGTTGGTCAAGGACCAAAGGGTGCCCTAAAAATCCCCTTGTTCACACCAAGAACCAATTACATTTTTCCTTGAAGAAATGATATAAATAAGAGCCATGGGTGCACTAAGAAACCAACATCTTCATAGTATTGTTACTTAGGAAGGGAAGCATTAAGTGCTTCGACAAAGTTATACTTCGAGAGAATAGGAGTGGTCTAACGCTGAAAATCCTGAATGTCATAGTTGCAAAGTGAATCGGGACCATTGAAAATGGGGAGACATGTGTCCATAGATCAACAACTATCCATAAGTTCGGGTATTCAGTGGTATAGGGACACATGAGTTTCCCAAGAGCTTGGAAAGCTAGAGTAAATCATGGTCGTGAATGCTAGGTACACGTGGTGATAGATCAAGCGTGCTTCGAAGAGGAATCCCTAAGGTACTCACCAAAATCCCAAATTCCTAACTTCCGAAGTAATGAGGACTATCGATCCTCGAATACTTTGGGATCCCTCTCAGCCATCAATCTAAGGAACCTATGCTCGAATTCCCAAAAACATTGGGAACACATCGTGGAGAGACACATGGCCCCTACTCGTCCCATGTCAAATGTTGTTCATTGAACTAGAACTGTTAGATGAGTGGGTACGTGGAAAGCAATCCCATAGTTTGGAGACTTCATGAACCCAACATGGTGTGCCATATGATGCCCCCAATGACTCATGAGTTCTTCCATTATGAAAATTATCCTTGGCCTGAGCCTAGAAATGGGGTCTCCTTTGTCTAAACCATCAATATGTGTAGTGCCTTGTACATTGGTGTGTGGTATGAGTGTCTTTTTCTTTGTGTACATCATATTAAAAAAATACAAAAAAAACTCTTTTTAGGATTTCATTATGCGTGTTGACCTTGGAATCTAGTTTATGTGTGTTGACAAGATTCTAGGGATGTTTTTGATATGGGGAAATCCATTGAAAAAGAGGTATGTGTCTTGTTATCCACATTTTTGGTTATCAAGATGATGACATGACAATGACATGGTGATAGAAGATCTAGCTCTTCTTTAAGATCATTTTCATGAAGAAAGTTACATTTATCAGCTTCTCAAAATCACTCTTTTGAAGATAGTACGCAGGCTGCA
>JASDQU011400339.1:90583-104529 GCA_032191745.1 Picea mariana | reverse complement strand
GGCTGAGGCAACCAAGGAGTGAATCAGAGATCGGAGATCGGTGATTGTAGTTGCCAAGACATCGTGGGTGTCAAAACCCCGATAGAAGGAACCCCGAATCCCGATATAGAACCAGGGATTGGCATTTCGCTAATGCAGGTTTGTGGAGATTTCTCATGTATGGGAGATTAACCCATAAATTTTTTTTAATTATGATAGTGGGTGTGTTACAAAAAATGACGTGGACAATATGGTGTTTTGACCGACTCGAAAGTTATGCAAAGAGATGAAGATGCAATCTTTTCATTTCGATGAAAGCTATGCTACGAGAAGGAGAAAACATTTATCATTCCCATATGAAAAATGTCCCAAAATTTACTAAACTCACCAATATCAAGATTGTTAAGAAATGAGCAAAACAAACTGTACACCAATGCACGATTCATGGCCCCCCCATGCAAAAAATTTTGGAATTTAAGACCAAAAAATGCCAATAATCATGCAATTTCGCTACTTCAAATGCAAGGATGATCCCAATCTAATATGAAGCAAGAAATTAAATCTTTTTGTTTCAAAATTTTCACTAAAATCAATAATGAACTTTGTTAAAACAAAAAAAACCCAAACTAAAAGTTTTCTTTTAAAGTGAACTATTCATAAGAAATATGATCTTTCCCTAAACAATTCTAAAGAAAACACACACTTTGTAATTGAAAGACACTCAAAGCAAGAGACTGATCCTTCAAAACCAAACAAAGCAAACATGGCTAAAAGCAACTCAAAGAATGTCAAGCAGACTGCAAACAGGTCAATATAGGTTCCAAAAGTTCAATCCAACTGATCAAATCAAAACTGGGTCATCAAAAGATGACAAGACCCAATCCAAAAAGTTTACAAACAAGTTCGTAGCTTGGTAGTGTGGTACAATGCGAGAATTAGGGATTCTCGCAGGCTAGACACAGGCAGGTTGCGAGAAGGTCGCAATGAAATGAATATTAGGGTGCGAACATCAATGATTCTTGTAGGCCACAGAGAGGTACAGTGTGAGAAGGTTTGTAATCAAAAAATTTGGAAAAAGGAAAAAACTTTTGAGTGAACTTTCAGATCCAAAGAGTCTGGATGGATCTCCCAAAGACTTAGAGACCCTAAATCAAGCAATCAAAGCAAGGGAAACTAGACTAACTAGGAAACAATATGTTCCCCAGTGGAGTCGCCAATTTTGTTATCAGATAAATCGGTAGGTGCGGACACTAACTGATCTCCCTAGATCCACATAGATCTAGAACAAAACACACCAGAACATGACACTTTCCTTAAGTTTTAGATATTGAATTTACTAACTAAAGAGGGATAGGTGACATACCGTTTAAATGCCACTTCCTCTCACCATTGCCATCCTAGCTCCGTTCCAATGATCATACAATGATGAACCTGCAAAAGAACGCAACCAACCAAAGTGATAGTAATAGCATAAACTCAATATAAACCTATGTATCTGATCAAGGAATCATACAATAAAACACAACAAGCTTTATAGGAAAGAATCATATTACGGTATCATATTAAATGTGAAAGAGAGATTACAACGATGGGCTTGATGTCGTAAGGTCCCTTTCAACTGTCCTTCATTCCCCACACACTTTCACTCCAGGAATTCTGAGAGCACAGATCTGATAGTATTCACAATCTATCTTGACAATGGCAAAACTCAAAACCACTCTAACCAAGCTAATAATTCCAAGCCAAATCCAACTTAGCCCTTCTCCATGAGAGATCCTCTCCTTTTATAACTGGAAGAGGATAAGGTGAGGATTTTAGGATGATCCCACTAAATCATGAAAGCGAGTAAGATTCAAACCATTCGGATGCCACCTCACCATGGAAGTTTCTCCTTCTAGAAGATTCGAGAAAATGCTTGTTTTTCCGACATGCAAGCATTCTCGCACCTTGCCTATAGAGCAGACTATGAACTCCTCGTGACCTAGCTATGATGCAGCCTACGAGAATCAGGCATTCTCGCACCCTAGCTATAATGCAGCCTGTGAACTTCCTTTTTTATAGGGTTTTTACAAAGGAAAATGCAACTTCTTTTCTCAGGAAAAGTTCTTCTCCCTTCTCTCTTCAGGAACTCGGGCCACTAACCCCTCTGAAGGCAACAGATAGGTTTACATCATTAACAGTCATAGGGATGATGAAAATAATGTGTAACAATCATTCTTCTTCCCATGATTCTAGGAGGAGAGATTTATCAGATGCAAAGATAAATACTTGAAAAAGAGACCTATACTTGGAGAAAGAGCACAGAGGCATAATTCTAGGGGGAGTGATGGTCATAGGGGGAACATGAGCTATATATCTTCAACATTACATTAGATTGATATCCCTTGTTCAAAAGGGGAGAGATTATTCATAGGAAGATCAAAGGCATTCAGGCAGGGGGAGCAGTCCCAAGGAGAGAACTACCCTTTGCCATTGATGTCAAAGGGGGAGATATAGTCACATTGATGTGATTGAGATGACTATTGATGTAGAGAAATGCATCATCTACATGTTTCCATCAATTATTGGTGTTGACATCAATGTTGGTATTGCCATCAATGTCAAAGGGGGATATTATTGGATCATGTTGTCATTGATGCCAAAGGATTGATGTCAAAGGAACAATGTCTTGTCATAGTATATTGATGGATCATGTATTGTCCTTGATGTCAATGAATTGATGTCAAGTGGAGTCATAGTCATATGATGTCATGCATAGATGAAGATGGATCAATGATTTTTCATTGATATATGATTCATAGATGAAGATGGATCCATGAGTTGTCATTGATATATGATGCATAGATGAAGATGGATCGATGTGGTTTCATTGATATATGATGCATAGTTGGATTGATGTAAAGATGACTCATTATTGTCTTATCATGGTTGATAAGGAGTACAAATGGATGAACTCCAAAGTGGTCCCCTTATCGTGAAATCCCTCATAGGAAGACGATTTGCAGTTGAGTTATCCTAGTAGTATGGTTAGAGAACCCATGATTAATTGTGGAATAATAAGATGAAGATCAATCAATTTGTCAGTGAAACTATCCTAGATGGATAGTTCTTGTCAAGCCATTTCCGATGGTATGTGGAACGTCACATAACTCATCACGGTTTGAGATGTATGGCCTTACGACATTGGAGGACCCTCATATGTTGGCTTGAAGCCCCAAAAGGTCAAAGAAGTCAAAATTCCTACAAATAAGAAATTATTAAATAATAAAGTGAGGTGACAAAGTCAAAGAGGATTATTTAAATAATAAAGTGAAGTGACAAAGTCATAGATGATTATTTAAATAATAAAGTGAAGTGACAAAGTCAAGAGGATTATTTAAATAATAAAGTGAAGTGACAAAGTCAAGGAGGATTATTTAAANAAAGTGGCTATGTGGACAAAGTGGCTATGTGGACAAAGTGGCCTAGAAGATGCTTCTAAGGAAGCTACTTGGAGAGTATAAATAAGAGGCAAGGGTCTCTTATGAAATATATCTCTTGAGCATATATTGAAGATCTATTCTAAGAGAGAGATTGACTGGAGGATCTCATGGATGCATCAAAGTTTTCGTAAGTCTGAGATCATGATGGAAAAAGTTTCAAAAGTTCGAAAACCCTAGTTTCTGAAGGAGTACGCGAGCAACAGTGGGACAGAGCATGTACATATGCGGGATACAGTGAGGAAGAACACGTACACACGTGGGCTGAAGGTAGGCAAAGCGTGTACAGTTGGATTAAGTCATGGAGACTTGAGTGTGAGTTGATGCCACGTTCTTGAAGTCTGAAGCAAGTTCCAAATCTTCATTCTATGGGCTTAGATCTGCCATAGAAACTCTAGTATGGTTACATAGTTGTCTTGATGGATACTCTTGCTTATTGTATGGTGAATGCTTAAGGAATTCTTGGTATGGCTGTTGTGATAGGGTTATGTTGGTTGATTGATAGAGTGAGAAACACTCTTATGGTTCAGTACTGATATGATTGCCATAGTATACTAGTTGCTTATACATGATTAAGTAGCATTCATATTGTCTGGTTGAGGAGCATGAGTAAGTTGTTGGAGACCATAGATGTGTTGTGATTGGTTATGGTTCATATTGAACAATGAAAGACATAAGTGGATGTGACTGGAGGGTGCATAGGATCTAAGTTTATCAAGGAGAAAAAACCCTAATTGTTCAGAAAGAATACACAGGCTGTAGTACAGACAGGCCGCGTACATACGTGAGTTGTACTACTGGTAGGGTGTGTACATATGTGCATTTCACTACTGACAGGTCTCGTACCTATTGACAGATTGGTAAATGTTGAGGATTGATTCCTCTTCTCATTTGGTGCTAATTTGTGTAAGTTGAGTCTTGCATTGTAGAGTTGGTGCTCTTGTGGAGTTGTAACTCTATTCAGTTGTTGTTGATAACCCAAGGATTGTAGTCCATAATAAAAATAAAATTGTACATATATCTTGTGTTCTTTGTGTTCCTTGTAGTGATGACTTATTGATGATATATGTTTCTGGTATATGTTGTTGATATATGTTCACATTTAGTTGGTTATAAATGACAGTAATAAGTGATGAGTAATTGGTGATTGCTAACTAAGAATATTTGTGAAGGAAAGTTGAAAAAGATCCCTACATTGATTCACCCCCCTCTCTCAGTGTGGTCGGTGTGTCCAACACATGGGCAAGCACAAATTTAAGCCTGTTCAGGTACATGGATAGGCCTGAATTCATTCCTTGGCATCCATTTTTAAAGAGATTTTGGAGTTTATTAGACAAAATAAGTTCTTTAATTTTTTGTGCTCTATGAAAAGATATTGAGAGGGCCTATCCATGTACATGAACAAGCATGGATTTGACCCTATCCATGTATTTAATTATTAATTACAAATTTGAAATAAATGAAAAATTTTATCAAAAGTTTTTTCCCCAACGAATTTAGTTTGAATTACATTGTTTTTGAATTTCAATGGGAACATAAATCAAGTGACCTAGATTATAATTAATTTATGCATAGGTTGGTTTTTATATGTGGCATAAGTTACATGAGCTATGTAGTTTTAAATGTCACTAATATTGGTAGGTGTATCCTCTATGTTGGTTATGCAATTCCATGAAATGAAAAACTTAAATGAATCGACATAACATGCAAAAATGAACTAAGACTTGGGACTTCCATTTTTAGTTTTTTATCACCAACAATAAGTAAATTAGCACCTCTGTCCATGTACATGGACAAGGCCGAATTAGGCCCTGTACACCTACTAAAACATAAAATTAAAAAAAATTAATTAAACTTAAATTAATTTAAATACAAAAGTTTAGAATTACCTTCAACCTGAAGCGTTTGGACTGGTGAAGCATCTGGACTGGAGCCCTCGCCACGAACATCAAACAATGCCAATGACCACCACCAACGAATGCCAACAATCACCACCAATGAATGCCAACGACCAGATTCTCATTAGCAGAAAAGGGTCAGTAGACTCTCACTAGTTCGGAAAACTGTCAAATGACCAATGGGAGGGTGATATATAAAAATGTTTTCGACTGAAAGGTGTTTTCGAATGAAAGGTATTTTCAGCCGAAAGGTATTTTCGGCTGAAAGGTGTTTTTGGACGAAAAATTATTTCGGCCGAAAAGATGTTACCGGATGAAAAAAATCCATCCGACTAATCGAGTACACAACAATTGAGGGCATCGTCATGGTACCATTCGATTTGACATCTAAATGTTCAGCCGAAAAAGGTTTCAGTCGAAAGAACTAGGAGTTTGGCCGAAAAAAGGCAACTAGGAATTTTGGAGACCTGATTCTCACAAAAGTGTAACCCACTTTCATGAATTTACCCTTGGATATGATGTTATTGTTTCCTCCCTATCTACACCTAGCCTTGCTACAACCAAGGAATTTGTATTTGTTGTAGGTGGAGTTCAGACTGGTTTTCCAGAAAAGCAAACTACTATTGATTGTGCCAAATAGATTGATGAGTTTTTTGTTCCTCACATGGAAAAATTTGAACATGCAGATGACATTGTTGCTGATATGTTGGGTTGTTCTACTTTTTTAAGTGAACATGAACCTGATCCTACTTCCTTCGATAAACTAGTGCAAAAATATATTCCCTACCATCATCCTCACCATAAAAAATGAAGGAATGGAAATCGTGCTTTCATATATTTACAGAAGAGACATGAAAGATATAATTGTGGACCAGTGTCGGCTACCAAGATAGATTGTGGTTGAATTGATGGATGGTCGTGGAATCATTTGATAAAATGTTTGAGGAATTCATATTATTGTGTATCATTTGTTGTACATTCGGGAAACATTCGTCTTACTTACTGATGATTTCCTTGGAAGTGGTCGACTGAGGATTGACATGACATGACATTCGATTGGAGTTTCGACTAAGTGATTAAGGAGAAGCACAAGGTTAGGGGGTAGCATCTCTTTGCCATTGATTTCAAAGGGGAAGAGCTACAGATAGGGGGAGAATTCTCTCTATTCCTGGGAGAGATGCAAACATGGGGATAATTCTTTCTATGCATGGTGGACTATGTGTTTCATTATAGGATTTCCATCAATGACAAATGGGGAAATTATTGGAATTATTGTCATTGAGTTCAATGGATTAATAATGTCATTAACGTCATATTACGACATTACAATACACACAACATTTCCAAGATTGATTTATATATATAGATCTACAAGTATAATAAAAAAAAGGGTGCATGTAAAAAAGTAAAAGTTAAATCATGGTTTCAAACACATGGGCTTGGGTTATTTTCCCACGGTATTTGGAATTATTACTTAATTAAGGGACATGTTCCTTCATGAAGGTTTATGAAAAGGTATAAAAAGAGAAAGCATTGAGAGAAAGTGTGTGTGTGGAAAATGGATTAGCAAATATTGAATTGTGAAAACAGTTTCAAGCAGGTCATCTTGGCACTTTCACTATAACTTATTTTCTAGGATATTTAAGACCTTAAAATTTTGCAGAGACAAAGGCATAATCTTGGTGTACATGTGGTACAAATTTGAAATGCTTGTTCGCTAAAATTTTAGATATATTCCCTGTGGAATTTAGGGTTCTTGAATGCTCCTAAAATCAGTTTCAAATAGGCCAGCTTGGCACTTTCGCTATAACTTATTTTTTGGGATGTTTCAGACCTTCAAAATTTTCAAAGACAGAGGAGATATCTTGGTGTACATGCGGTACAAATTTCAGATGTTGGTTTGATAAATGATTGGAGATATGCCTTGTGGAAGTTACTGTTCTTGAATGCTTCTGAAATAAGTTTCAAACAGGTATGTGTGGAACTTTCGCTATAACTTATTTTCGGGGATGTTTCAGAGCTTGAAATTTTGCAAAGAAAAAGAAGATATCTTGATGTACATGTGGTACAAATTTCAAGTGTTGGTTTTCTTTACTTTATTTTATATGCTTTGTGGAATTTAGGGTTTCTGAATGCTCTTGAAATTAATTTCAAGCAGGTCAACTTGACATTTTCACTATAATTTCTTTTATGTGACTCATCAGACTGTGAAAATTTCAATGAACAAAAGAGACACACATAAGTACCTTAGGTAACAATTTCATAAGCAGATTTGAAAAATTGGATATGTAGAATATTTTACAATTCCATTCTTAGGAAGAGGCCCAAAACAACAAGCTTTGAGAAAGTTACCATTTGGAAATTCATTTTTTGGTCAAACATGGTAAAGGTAGAAGTAGTGAGCAGACCTGGTGAAAAAAGAAGCAGTGAGTAGACCTGGTAAAGGCAAAAGCAATGAGCAAACCTAGTGAAGGCAGAAGTAGCAAGCATACTCGGTGAAGGTTGGTGCAACTCACACAAAGAGATTGATGTCTCTTGCTAAGTTGGTGCTTAGCGATGGGGATTGGTGTCTCCAGTAGATTGGTGTCTATGAAGATCTGTAGTAGTAGGTTGGTGCCACTCAAACAAAGAGATTGGTGTCTCTTGCTAATTTGGTGCTTAGTGGTGGGGATTGATGTTTCTAGTATATTGGTGTCTACAAAGATTTGTAAGAGTAGGTTGGTGCCTACTAGGATTTGAACCAGTGAAGGTTGGTGTCTCTAGTAGGTTGGTGCCTACAAATATTTGTAACAGTAGGTTGGTGCCTACAAAGAATTATAAATATAAGTTTTGTGATTTTCTCTTGAAAGAGTTTTCGCGTAAATCCCATATTTCGTATTTTATAGTTAATAAATCTCATATATGATTATTTTCTTATGGTTGATGAATGTTTGAAAAAACAAAAAATTATCTTATACTATTCATCTCCCCTCTCAGTAGAAATGTGTGTTAAACACATCTATCTTCATGACATACATATAATTGATCCCAATCGATATGGTGTAGTCCAAAGGAGCATCCACCATTTTTACATTAATAAAAACAATTTCACCACCTAAAGTAATAGGTAATTGACTCAATAAGTCCTAAAGTAATAGGTAATTGAGTCAATAAGCCCTGCAGTCGAAATGCCTACCATTAAGATCTTTGATAAAAGTGAAGTCTATGTGAGAGAATATAAATTTCTAAGAGAATGTGTAATGGTTAGGTATTGAGAGATTGGAATATAGTCCATGGATATTTATAGGGACTGATATTAAAATATATGTTTAATGGTTAGGTATTGGGGAATTGGAATATAATATTAATGGTTATGTTGGAAGTTTGTTGTAGAGGAGATAGTGGGCCATAACCCAAAGGTCTTTGGAATGAAGAATAATATTGTGTAGAAGGTACAAGTTGAGCATATATGGTGTGTAGACCATGTTGACTTGTGTGATGATTTCTGATGGACGTGTGTATGAGTGCCTTTCAAATGACACACTTAATAAAAATATCCCCATTTGTCCATCTACCTTTATGAAATATTGTCCCTCTACCTTTATGAAATATTGATAAGATACAGAATGAGAGAATCTCCACTATCAATTACCTTGTAACACACCATGGTGATTGAATATTTCTAGTAGTTGTGTGTGGAAGACAGCTTGAAATAATAATAAAATTGGCATTTCATAGCTACGCTCTCATGAATAGATCCTTTTTTCAAATGATTATTATGACTCCCACAAACAAAAAAAAAAAAAAACATGCCAACTCATTTTCTATGTGATGGTTACATAACAAAACCTCCTTTGGAATATTTTCCAGCAATATGCCATGTGATTACACCATTACACCAAGGGAAACATAAAATACACAATTTATTCCTTTGACAAACCTAATCACATTGACATGGTCGTGTCTCTCCGTACACTTTGTGGATAAAGTTATCATGTCGGACAAACTTGAAAATATCTCATATTCGCTGGAAGCATGAAGCTTCTCTTTTTTTTAATTTTTCCACATGAATACGTTACACAATAAAATAAAAATATCCACCTTAACACGTCACACAATAAAACAAAACCTGAGAATCTTTGATACATATTACCTTTTGCTCAACTTTTCTGGACTTAATATTAATTTTTTAGGTGTCTTTTCATGTAAGCTTTAATTAATTTGATTAGTATTTTATTGTATAAGAGATCCCTAAAATACTAATATCTTTAAAAAAAACATAAGCTAAAGAAGGTAAAAGGTATGATTATTTGTTGCCTCTTCCAAGCGTGTAGGAGTGTGTGTTGCTCTTGTTCTCCATCCATATCACCTGTATCTTTATCCTTGTATTCGTCATGTCTTGAAATTCACTAATGAGAAGCCACCAATTGTGTATTTTTATTAAGAGTCTTTACTAGATTTTTTAAGAGATTGCATTATGTTTTAAGGATGGTTMACTGTTGTTTAACTCGTATCAAAATGTTTATAATTTTTGTGATTTGAGAGATACATTGTTGTCCATATTTATGAAATCTGGTGATGAGAGTAAGAATGGATGTTCTATTGCCTTGAACCATATCTCCATGTGTACTTAAAATCCTCCTTAATTCTTATAGATCCYAATGATCCATTGTGCGTGATTGATCTACTATTAACAGGACAAAGAGTTGACAAACCCCCAAGCCTTTGGTAAAATTAATATAGAGGAAGATCGACACAACTCCCAAGGGTATTGTCTCTATTAACATACAAATGTGACTATAGGTTATGACTTGCAAGTAAGYTGAAGAAGATTGCACTCTCTACATCGCTTCCCAAATACTTGAAACCAATTATGCACTCCCAATAACACAAGATATTTGTTGAGTGAACAGTCGCTACTTGACTATAAACCAAAATCGTCAAACAGAGAGTGAATTGGAAGATGTCAATACCAGTTGTCTACCTATGTACCAAGACTGGTTCTTTGTAGAGGCCAATTAAAAAAAGAAGCCCGTAGCCAAAGAATAGACACCAAAGTTTTACACCCAGGACTCCAATCCTTAGAAATTCAAATTCTAAACCATCATAACCATGACCAAGGATAACTAATTTTCTAGCAAGTAAATTATATGCACTATAAACTAGGCAAAAGAAGAACATACAAAGTGAAAAAAAGGCCAATCACCAACCTAAAAAATAATTTTGAATTCAAGTTGAGATGCTTGCCTTCTGCCCATTGGATTGAGGTCAAAATGGCCATTGTACCACCTTGTTCAAGGTGAATTAAACCTGAGCCTTCGATACCTTCCATCCCCACAAACTTGAACATGTACAAAGGAGTCTTGGGTCTCGTCATGTTTATTACTCTACCTTGGAAGATGGGCTTGCATGTGAGGGACACATGGCTTAATATGTTTGAGGTACTTGTCATTTAATACATAGGACAAATTAAGGTATAGCTTGGATGGTTGATTGACCATTAACCCAAATCTCCCCCATCTAAAGTTTTATTGCCTTGTTGGCTAGTGAGTCAACTTGACAATCGTGGCTCCTTAAAATATGAAAAAAAAATGAAGAATTTTTGAATTTTTTAAGCCCCGTGTTGTGCTTGAATCATAATTGAGGCAAGTCTAGAATTGGCTAGACATATTTTCTTGTGCACCAACTTAATAATTATGCTATAATCCCCAAAAATATATAAATGTTGAGTATGTTTTTCCACCACTAACCTTAGCCCCTGGAATAGCATCTACCTAGTTGTTGGATAACATTCCTAATCCCCAAGCATATCACAATTCTATTTTTCCTCTGGGATCAATGAGGATCCCCCCATGCATGCTACCTCTTTTTAAATGTATTAATAATAGTGACTAAGATGTGTTAAAAGGAGGTGGATTCATCGATAAGGAGTGAGGAGTCTTTCACCAATGGATAAGGTTCAATTTCCATGAGGGGTTCTCTTAGAGTCATGAAATCACTTTAAGGTAGTAGTTGAACATGTGGTTCCACCTAGAGAGATTATATTTAATGATGTTATGACTTGTGCATGCATAAGTGGATCAAATCTACCAACGTGTCCTTTAAATTTTAGCCCCAAGAGTTAACTCAAATGATCTTGAACCATACATAAATCCTCTAAAAAATTAGGTCATGGGTTCAACTCTATAGCTCCTCATGATTAGGCACAATAATTAACACTATGGTTTACCCAATTTATAATACGTACTGATTAACAAAAAGTTTAAATCCATTTGTTTTTTCCATATATATATCCTTCCATTTAATTTTTTTTCAATAAAATGTATGTATATATTAGATTGAGAAGCATTTGCACTTAGAGAATATTTTAAAAATTAAAACGATTACTTTTGAATTCACAATAATATTAAAAGCAAAAGCAACGTCGTTGTCGCTCCATACATAGATTGTTTTTTATTGATTATCTTCACATTGATAAACACTTATTCAAAAATTTTAAAGTATAGTTTGTTGTTAGTAAAAGAAGCTTCACTCGTCATAGGAAGTTCATTAGAGATTTTTACATTGACGCGATTATAGTTTAAATTAATTCGAAAAAAATGTGATTTTTTCCAATTAAGTTAAAATTTTAATAACTAGTTTTGTGTATTGAAAATTTTAGAATTTATTTTAGATATTATCTTTGAAATTAAGAAAAGCATTCGGTATATTTTCCACAATTTATAACTTAARAAATTAAMATTCTAATAATTAAAAAATATGCACTTATTTAAACGCAACAAAKATATTAGATGGAGATATACACTATTGAATATGGCATGTRAAGGCCATTCATTAAATTAAGAAATAARTCAGTGACATCTAAAGTTCATCYATTCATGATTTTGAAAAGCAATGATATGCACTCGAACCATATTTGGTAATGACAATCAAAGTGTAAATGATACATTATGTTATGGTTTTTTAAATAATATACATGTAAATGTGATAGTGATCCATCAGGTCGATTTCCCACAATTGCAGAGTTATAAGTAAATTACGTTGAAGCTTTAACACTCAAGTTGTTCTCAATTTTATTATACGGGCCCAATTCTCTTTGTTTATAAAGTCTGGAGTATTATGTTCTCACACTAATCTCTGTCGGTATTTATCTACAGTGCTTAAATTTGGGCATTTATCCTCTGCGTGACCAATTGTTACAACCATGTGCTTAAACCCAAGCGCTTCTCTTGTGTGACTCTAAGCCCTTTCGTCCACATGATCAATAACTGTGACTGGGGCTTATCCACTTAGGCACTTAAACCTTAGTGCTAGCTTCCAACGTTCTTGTTCATGTGATCAATGGCTATAACTGTCAACTAAGCTCCACGGATGTACATGATCAATCTAGATCGTCGATATATACTCTTCAACGAATGACTGACACTTATAGAAGTTCTGGGACGTCGGGACTCCATGCCTTCTCAACTACCCAAAACTCTCGATGGGCATGGTCCACAATGACCTGGATTGTTGATCTTGTTGGTGATCAATGGTCACAATCTCTTCCTTTGCAATATCGTTCAACGATGGAACACCGTCAATAAAAATCACAGATCTAGTATGGACCATTAATCCTTCTTTAATTATATTTCAACTCATGACGTGGGCCGCCACAAAACTTTGATCAATCCATAACCTTGCTTCCACGTGTCATCTCCTAAGTGGGGCTCTGACATCATCCTGCCTATCTCGTTCTCGACGGAGGTCATCGATCTACAGACTCAGGATTTTATCTTTGTCATTGATCTGCATTCAAAGGATTTCCACGAAAACCATGTATCGTGGGACCAAGTCTCCACGTGTCACATCTTAAATGGAAGTTCTTACATCAACATAATGTTTCTCATCATCGGGACCTCGAAACTTTTCAGCCCTCCAACACCTTAGAACCTCTGGTACCTACGGTCCACTATAACGAGAACCGTCGATCTAGATCCGGATCGAACGGTCATGATTCTTCCTTAACTTCCTCATTTCTTCTAACTCCTGATACGGTTATTGTTCGTTGATCTAACTCTAGAATGGATGGCCAAATCTTACTCTCACCACCAGATATCGGGACTTCTATAGTGTCCTTCTAACCTCTGATAAAACTTTCATCTGTCGATCGGCTCTCGAACGAACTGTGATGACTTAATTGGGTTGTGATCTAACAGTTACAATCCTCTAGTCACTTACAGTGAAATTCTCTCTCTAACTTCGTTCCAACGACTTATATTCATCAATAGAATGTTATGACGATTGTTGTTCCTCAATGCTTCCCTTGCATGAAAAAAAATCTTCTACCTTTGTTCATCCACGACTTCAAATAACTCAACCCAATTTGTCTTTGATTAGTATCATCGTTCTCTTCGATGATCGATGATCGATTACGATCTAAACCTATACAACACCTGTTAGAGAACAATTTAACACACAAAGGAACCCATAGGGATTCAATAACTCACACTTCATCCAATGATATACAAAAACACCAAATAAACACACAAAGATTCTATAAATGAATCTGTACACAATTACACAAGGCCTTCTAGCCTTCTCGAGATCTACTATCATAGGAAGATTCACT
>JASDQU011400339.1:29561-44663 GCA_032191745.1 Picea mariana | reverse complement strand
CTCTCTCTCTCTCTCAATGAAATGAAATGGTAAGATGATGTGTACAAAACTCTTAATAGGTGAGAGTTTTAATACACCAAGAAATAATGGCTATGAAAGTATGGATGAGTTTATAAGAAATAAGGATTCTCTAGGCTCATACAATCAGCATAAAATTACTTTGGGTTCTCTTCTCTTTGTGCATGCTAATGGCCTCTTTTTATAGGCCTCCAACAAGTTTGATAAAAACTAGTTTCAATGGGAAATGGAAGGACACTTGGGTGTGGCCTCCCATGCTTGAGTAGACATGAACCCACTTGTTGTACCTATTATTGCACAAGTTATAGGTTGGGAGAATCTCGAACCAACCACCAAGTAGTGAAAACTAAGGGACATTATACCCAATGTCACCTTGATATAGGTCCCATGCTTCAAGGGAGGCGATCTCAGTGACCCAAGGGGGATTGACATGGATGGAATGGAAGGAAGAGAAGTATCCCCCTAAAGGTCAATGATGGAAGATAAAAGTGGCTTTGATGACTCATTTCCAGGTGGTTTAAAGTTTCCAAGTCTTTGGGCACCTGCAAAAGTGATTGTACCTGCTCGAGACACAAGAAAAGCCACACTTGCATATAGTATGTTAGGTGGACAAGAAAGTTAATATTTTTTTCCCTAATTGCAGAAACAATCAATGATATATATCAGCATATGAAAGATAATAAGGGCTGCAAAATAAGTTCTAAAAGTCTATTTGAATAAGCAAGAGACAAGCTAGTAAAGGCTAGTTCAACTCAAGAATGAAAGGGGTAGACTTTAGCACAAAAGAAAGGTTGTTACAAAAAATTTACTGCAGTGATATTTATCATCCTTATGGCTGTAAAAAATTATTGTTACAACAAGATATTTAACTACTAAAACTTGCTCCAAAACGTGTCAAAAGATGTGTTGTATGTAGTAGATTGTGTTGGCAGATTTTAGGCAATTTTCAACAGTCAAATTAGGAGTTATTGGAGATTTTGGTTAGGGTTTTTTTCATCCCTAATGGATCTAGGTTGAATTTTTAACAACCTCAATAAACAATTGGAGAAATTAGATGCCCTAGTGTCTCAAGCAAGCATTTATAGCATAGATTTGATTCCACTAGAAACAATTTCAAAATCACGAAATTTCACCTTCCCAATGCAACAATTTATTTCTCCAATGCAACAAGTGATGACTAGTGCCTTTAATGATTGGGTTAATGGAGTCAATAAAAGAATAAGCTAGAGTTAATACCTCCTTGGGGGTGTAAATCCTCTTACTCTCCAAGGCAAGTATCCCTAGCTAGGGTTTAGACTAAGAGGGTGTATGCACTTATACTTCTCTTAGAAAACCCTTATCAAATCAATAAAACTTAAGAAAGTTATGATGGAGACTAAGGTGGGGGTGTATTCCCTTATACTTCCCACCCAGTTCTAGCAAAAATCAACCTTGACTCGAAACACAAATGATATCACAATGCATATTTTCTTACCAATTCATGAAGAGATGCTAAGACAAACCACCACAATAGCAAGAGAAAATCCTTCCAAGGCTAGCACATTACTTCCACCAACCAATAACCAAGAAATTATAGTCATACAAAAGAGCACAAGAGAGTAGCCAAATATAGCAAAAATGTCAGTCCAAGTTCTCTCCAAATGGGAGAGTTATGATGAAAAATGAAATAGAGTTCATCCCTATTTATACAAAATGTCCTCAAGTATGTTTTTCCTTTAGGGTAAACCACAAGATAGGGGTAAAAAACCCTAATCTTTCCCCTTTACACAAATAATATTGAACAATTCATGATTTGCACATAAAAGAAAACCCTAAAGTAACATGTCACCCTTCTAGGGTGACGATTTTGGCACTTTTAGGTCAAATGTTGAGTTGGAGATGATTGAGTTAGGCCTTTAAAGGCCATGTGTCTCTGATCCAACCTTATGTTCCACGATCTAAGGGCTTCTTCCTTCAAAAATGTGTCAAGTGTACTCATCACCACCTCAAGCCCCTCAAGCATGACGTCAAGCCCCTTAAGGTGATGTTCTAGGTCTTTAAAGCAAATTGTTTGGCTTGTGAGGGCATGGTGAGGTCTTCAAAGGTGCCTTCTAGGCCTCCAAAGGTTTGTCTCTATCATCTGACATGTGGGCCCTTTGCATCCAACCTATGGGATTCAAGCCCCATGGAAGCCCAAGATAGGCTTGTTCCTCCAAAACTATCCACCAACTAGGTTCTACAAAGACAAATAAGCATGCCCTGCAAGGATCTCAAGTCATAATATCATGGTGATTAAATCAAATCAATAAATGAGGAACCTGAGAATGTGCATCAAAGATTACCCGGTCAAAGAAATAAGTTCTCAAAGACATTATCCAACTTGCCAATGGCGAGGTGTCCTATTGGGTAGATCTTTCGCTAGGTCAAGGAGTTTTTCCGAAGTGATCCCTCTCTAGGCCATGTGAAGTAGATGAAGTGGTTATGGATCAAAACTCATTGGGCATGGGTTTCATGACATATAAGGGGTTGTAGTGTCTCATTCATGGGTCCTTTGTAGAGGGTGTGTGGCACCATTGTTTGCAATGCACTTTTTCCAAGCCCATCCTCTTTCCATTCTTTGTTTCTTTCATGTTTTAAGGACACGTTGAAGGTCATTTCCCTAGTGTGGTGTCAAGATAATGACAATGAGAAAATGAGAAGGTTGGATCGTGATGATACCACCTTTCTCTCAGCCATGCAACTGAGATCTATTACCCCGGCTTGGTGACCAGATGATGGTAATATCTTACCACTAGATACCCATGATCATGATAGGTCATCTCGTGATGAGACCTCCTATCCTCCAACTAACACTTTAAGCATTCATAATGATTTGTTCTTGTGGTCCCCCCTTTTCTTACAGAGAAGCACTTCATTGCGTTCTCGAGGGATCCTTGGGCGAAGCATCTAGAAGGTCTATATAAATAGGCTTTTATATTTTTAACCAACAACAATCCCTTTGGGCCTTCGTCCCCTTCTTCCCATAGAATGAGGGACAACCCCTTCTTGGGTCAATACACCTTAAAATCCTAAGAGACAAGGAAATGGGGGCGGGGGGAAGGGGTGTTTAGGTGATGGAAAGTGGTAAGTATGGCTAGGAACGATACGATGACTCTTCATGGGAGTTCTTAGTAGAAAACCCATTCCTGAGGAAGACCAATTACTAGGGCACAATGTCAACCATCAAGGTGAAACAGGGCAAGGGTAAATAAATGTTTAAAGATTTATAGTAATGTCTATTATAAAATGTTTGTTAATATTTTTATAAAAAATTTAAAATTTCTACCGATTTTATATAGGTTTTAAATTTTTTTGGCCATTTGCAAAGTAAAATACTTTTACTTGTAGAATTTGGACTATGAATCATTTTTTAGACAAACATATGGAAAATTAGGCCATTGAGAAAATTTAGTTCCTAAAATTTTCCCTTTTTAAGGACAAAGTTTCATGGTCCATTAAATTTAGGAAAGAATTTCAACGGAAAAAAATCAAATTTGTCTACTTATTAGCTAGATTTTTTTTAACCTAGAGATACATGTTTTATATTGCAAAAATAGCAATTGAAAAAAAAAAACTATAAATTTTCATACTTCAAATTTTCAATTTTCAAGATTTCAATATCTATATCATTTTTCTGAGATATCATGTCTTTTGTTAAAAATACAACTTTTTACTCGAAGTTTCACCCAAGAATTTCCAATTGTGAAATGTGTTTTATCCACTTGTTAAAATCTCTATATTCTACAATCATATCATTAGTAGAATATTGGTAATGGTAAGTTCCCCTAAGTTTGGTCATTAGTAGAATATTGGTAATGGTAAGTTCCCCTAAGTTCTACACAAGTCCATAAAATGTAATTTACTTTGTAGTTACAATTCTATCATCTTTTAATGTTTTTAATTTGCATTTACTTTTCTTATAATTTTTGATCTGTTTTTGGAAGCCAAAATTTACTTTGTAGTTACAATTCTATTATTTTTTAATGTTTTTAATTTGCATTTACTTTTCTTATAATTTTTGGTCTGTTTTTGGAGAGAAAATGTTACTTTGTAGTTACAATTCTATCATCTTTTAATGTTTTTAATTTGCATTTACTTTTCTTATAATTTTTGGTGTTTTTGGAGGGAAAAATTTACTTTGTAGTTACAATATTATCATCTTTTAATGTTTTTCACTTTGCATTTACTTTTCTTATAATTTTTGGTCTGTTTTTTTAGAACAAAGTGCCTACTCTTATCAACCCAATTTTAGTACTTATTTGCTTAGATTATGATCTTGAAGTTTTATATTGTGATGTTGATCAACCAATACGTTTAGTACTTATTTGCTTAGATTGTGATGTTGAGGTTGACATGAAATCTAACATCTAAGTTATAGAGTTGAACAATAAGGAGTTCACTATGCTCTTGATTCTCAAGTTATAATTATTTTAAAAGCAAGTATGTTATTGTTTAAAAAAAATAAAATCATAAGTTATTAATGTCATTCATGCATATGAATAAACTTATATTATCTCATCTACTATACCTAGTTCTAAACATGTATTTTGAGATCTGTCGCGTTACAAACTCCATCTTAGACATGGATTTAGGTTGAGGATTGCACTCGGTAACTGTGGAGAGTAAATTTACATGTCAACCTTTACATGAAAAAATGTCAGAAGTGTTTGAGAGTGCTCTAAGAGATCACAGAGAGAAAGTTTTGAGAAACTCAAATGGATTGTAGATAGATTCAGCTTTATATAAAAAAAAACAAGTATGGAGTGAAGCATCTTCTCTGGAAAAGAGAAAAGAATATGTTTTCAATGAAAAGGACAAGCAAGAAGAGGAGTACATTAATCAGGTGATTAGGGTAGTCACAGAAATGTGTAATCTTTTAGAAGTAGTTAAGCATTCCCAAACAGGTGGAGAAGCAACAATTTCTGTATATTTTGGATGCCCTATTTCGCTTGAACTTATATCAGACCCAGGATTTCAGCTTCTAGACAAACATACAAGAGAACTTAAATATTCAACAATGGTTTAACTTGAAACATGTCAAATCTGGGATTTGGTGACAACCAATTATCAAAAATAGGTTTGGATCTTATTATTCTGCGTTGGTTACAACCAAATAGATCAAGTTAGAATATGGATAGGGATTGCATTTATTATTCAGTTTCTTGTAAATGTTTATAAATACATGTAAGCCCGTAGAGGCAAATATGACTGAGTGTGAGTGAGTTGATGTAATATCTATGATCTGAATAATAAGACAATCGATGCCTATGCTTGGTGGACGTAGCCCAACGTAACCACGTGAAATCCCTATGTCTATTATCTGTGTGTGATTGTTAATTATCATTGTGAATTGTGTTTTCAGCATTGACAATTCTAACAAGTGGTATCAGAGCTGATTAAAACTAGTTGAAGGAGCATCAAATTCTTAGAAGAGCCAAAAATAAAATCTATGTGAGAATGCGAAAATTTAAACATCTCCACTGATCCCTCCTCGAAAAGGATGCGGAAACATACTAATCAACCTTACGCACATTTACAATTCCTGGAATTTCTGCGATTGAGTATGAGGAACAACGGATTTCCGTCGTCCATCCATATGGGGGGACTTGTGGCGGCCCTTTGAAGCACGCAGGCCACTCACTTGGGAGGTGCGTCCACTTTTTCAAACAAATAATTTTTTATTAGCGTATGTGTTAATATTGTTTTGGCTTGAAAAACTTTGGCACAGAATACTTTTTTAAAGGGATGTGTTAATGATTGTTTTTTTATTAAAAGTGAATCTAAAGATTTTTTATTAAATCCCTTTTTATATATTATTAAAAAGGTTTTTTAATTAAACTTTTTATCAATCATTCTTCTACATATTTTTTCAAAGGCCTTTGGGTTTTATAAGCAGTGGACATTAGGAGATTTTGTGTTAATGGCTGAGATGCAGAGTTCGAAGTTTGAAGTTGAAAAGTTCGGCGATAAAAACAACTTTGAGCTCTGGAAACTCAAGATGCACGATCTGCTCGTGCAACAAGGTGTGGTGAAGGCGCTTTTGGGAAAAGCAAAGCAGCGCATGACCATAATAGATGATGACTAGGATAAGATGGATGCGAGAGCATTGAGTGCCATACGTCTGTGTTTGGTCGACGATTTTTTGTTCAATATTGTCTCGGAGAAGACAACAGTCGATTTGTGGACGAAGTTGGAAAGTCTATATATGATGAAATCCTTGACAAGCAGAATCTACTTGAAGAGACAGTTGTACACTTCGCAGATGAAAGTAGGTACAAAAGTTGCTGACCATTTAAATACTTTCAATACCCTTATAGTTAAATTGACTAGTATGGAAGTTAAAATCAAAGATGAGGTTAAGGCTATTACACTATTGTGTTCGTTGCATGAGTCTTGAAATAATCTAGTCACCTCTATTATCTTTATCTCAACAAAGTTTTATATTATGACTCTGTTGTGGGAGGTTTGTTGGCTGAGGAGATGAGGAGAAAATATAGTAAAGAAACCTCAAATTTAGAGGCGATGTTGGTCAGAGGTCGAACTAAAGAACAGAATGAGAGAAGTTCTTCTCGATCTAAGTCAAGACACAGAAAGGGTAAAACAAAATGCTAGTACTGTGGAAAAGCAAGACATCTCAAGAAAGATTGCTGGAAGAGAAAGGAATCTGAGGAAAACTCTACGAAGGAAGCAAATTTGACTGTAACAAATTCAAGTATAATTGATCATGTTTTATCCATATCTAGTAATTTACAATATCAAGAAGAATGGAAGTTAGATTCAGGTGCCTCCCACCACATGTGCTCACATAGAAATTGGTTCTTTTCTTACCAATCTGTTGATGAGGGTGTAGTGTTTATGGGAAATGGTATTCCATGTAAAACTGTTGGGGTTGGCAGTATTAGAATTAGGATGTTCGATGGTATTGCTAGGGAATTAATGGATGTTATATATGTACCTGAGCTTAAATAAAATTTGATTTCATTAGTAGTGTTGGATTCTTATGGATATAAGTATATAGGTCAAGGTGGAGCTCTTACAGTGTCGAAAAGTAATTTAGTAGTGATGAAGGCAACGAAGGGTGATAACCTTTATAAGCTGGAAGGGAGTACTGAAGTGACATCTGAAGTGACAGATGTATCTTTTTGTTTATGGCAGAAGCATCAAGGTCATAAGAGCAAGAAAGAATTGTAGGTACTAGTAAGAGGTAAATCAGTTCTAGGCTTAAAATCTTTGTTGTTGAATTCATGTTTGTTTTATATCTCTGCAAGTTATGATGATGGTATAAAGGGATGTTGTGTGTGGGATCCTACTTCTCACAAAGTCATCATTGACAGAGATATAATATGTATGGAACAACTAAAAGGTTTGATTCAAGATCGTAACGGTAAATTTGTTTGTATGATAGGTAATTCATTGTATGGCCTATTGGTACCCAGACAAATATACAAGAGGTTTGAATCCTTCATAGTGAGTCAAAATTTTTCAAAGGGTAGGAATGACTATACAGTTTATAGTACATTCACAGTCTTGATGCTATTTGTTGATGATATGCTCGATGAAATTCAAAGCATGGATAAAATCAGTAAGAAATTGACTCAGGTGGACAAGACAATTCAAATGAGGGATCAAGGAGCAACAAAACAAATTATGGGCATGGAAGTATGCAAAGATGGTAATGGTAAGCTATGGTTGGAGTTCAGTATGAACATTGTAAAACCAGTTTTTATCCCTCTTGCTTTCCATTATAAGTTTTCTTTAAGTATAGGGCATGTCTATAAAGAATAAAAGGTTATTTCTCGTGTAAGTTTAGTAGGAGGTATGTTGTATGTGATGAAATGATTAAGAAGAGATGTTTCACATGCTAATGATATTGTCAGAAATGTGGCAGATTCAGGTATTGCAATGAAATGGTTGCTTCAACGTTTGAGAAGCACAAATGTCATCTATAATGGTTACACTGAGATGGTATGTGATATTTGTAATGTATATTTTACAAGTGTTTTGGACAGGAGGATACCTATCACTAAATATGTCTCACAACATAGTTGTGGAAGACATGTTGGAGGTGGAGTGACCCCTCAGGAAATCCAAACTCGTGCAAGTCACACAGGTGAGATCATGAAACCAATTTTATTAGAGAAGTTGTAGTGGTGCTTGGCTTCTCTTGGCTTGCAACAAAGGTGATGAACAAAATGAAGAAGCAAGGTATCAAGTTAATTGTTGTCAAGGTGGAGATTGTTGGGATTTGGTGACAACCAATTACCAAAAACAAATTTGGATCCTATTATTCTATGCTGGTTACAACCAAATAGACCAAGTTAGAATATGGATAGGGATTGCATTTATTATTCAGTTTCCTATAAATGTATATAAATACATGTAAGCACATAGAGGCAAAAATGACTAAGTGTGAGTGAGATGATGTAATATCCATGATCTAAATAATAATACAATCGATGCCTATGCTTGGTGGACGTAGCCCAACATTTGGGTGAACCACGTGAAATCCCTGTGTCTATTATCTGTGTGTGATTGTTAATTATCATTGTGAATTGTGTTTTCCGCATTGACAATTCTAACAAAACCCTTATTCATATTAAACTGATTCCCAATTATACTATAAAATCTTTATTTCAAATTGGTGATGGTCAAATAGTGTTCCATTACCTGAACAATCAATGCTTTCACCATGCACACCATATCAAAGCCAAACCTTCCAAATAGGTCAAAAGAATATGAGTCGATAATGATATGCATTCTTGTTTATTTGAACAATTCAATGCAAATGACACCTTGGGCAATATTACATCTTCACAGTCTATATCAATCCACTTCTCTATTCCTAGAAAAGACCATGTTTCCATGAACAAACACATGGGTTGGACCTCTGATTGAAATTCAAGGTGAATTTCAGTCAATAAAATAAATTTTCCTTTAATTTTCAAAGTCACAAGTTCAATAAAAATCATGGTCATGCAAAGGGCACAACAGAAATGCAAAGGGCACAACAGAAACACATCCCTTTCTAGTACGACATCTAGCCTAGATAATGGAAAGATGATAACTACTAGAGGTTGATTTCTCTTGAGCGACCAAGATAATTGAGTGTTTTCTCGAATGCTCTTGAGTGACCAAGAAAATTGAGTTTTTTCTCTCATTGTAGCAGTAATGTTTCTGGAGAGCTAACGATGACATCATCAACTGTTGGACCTCAAAATAGAGAAATAAAGTCTCCAATTAGATCACTTGAAAGATCAAGATTGGTTGGTTTAAATTTTATGGAGGCACCGACTTGAGGACTGCGATGTCGTGCTTAGGATTATTTCTTCTTCAGTGTCAGATACAAGGGGTGAAGTTCAAAGCATTCAACTACAAGTTCAGAAAATGATATAGGATCTAGTACAAAGAGAAGTTGTAGCAGAGTTACAACTCCTTGCACATATAACATGGAAAATAGAAGAATAATTCCAAATTATGGAGCTACCAAGCCTTTCATAGCACTGCTACATTCTTGTGGCTGGAAAACCTAAGAAAATGTTGCTACTATTTTACAAAACGATACTCCTTGAGGAAAGGAGAATGTTTGTAGTGTTATTTTTATGCTCTGTGAGAAGTGAAATTTCCCCATAAATGGTTCCTATCTTCAACCCCTTTCCATGAGGTTTGAACCTATGATTTGATAAGGACTAAACCCCACACAAATCAATTGGTCTACACTACATGGGTAATGTTGCCACTGCTTTATTTAATCTTTCTATTTATCGTAATAATAATAATAATAATAATAATAAAGATCTAAACATAAAATTTCTTCTTCTATTGATATAACCTACAACTAGAATTATAATCAAGGCTGTTGTTGTACTATCCAATCTTTCAACCATACTATGTGAACCTTTAAAAGGAATACTACAAGAACTTTTTTAAAATGTCATATAACATAACCTGAAATACTAGATAAAAATATTTAGTATTCATTCAAAACTATAGAATATATATAATCCAAACCTATAAGAATTACTAAAATCATAACCAAATGTACAACAGTACCACTCATTAGGTAGACTTTCATTTTTGTAACATGGATCTAGAGTTTGTCGTTTCCAACATTTATTGCATTAAACCTTTTCATGGTGAGGTTTGTACCCTTTATTGTTGTCTGCATAGTACAATATGCACACATAAGAATTTTATCATACACTGTATCAAAGAAAGTAGAATGGAAATGAAAACTGGATGGTGCATGGAAAAACATTCAAGTCCTTTCTAATTCCTCACTAAATATATCATTCTCAAATCAAAGAATTGAATATGGAAATGGACAGACTTTTTACTTCTAAAATATTCTTAGTTTTCCATGCAAAATAAAGTTGGCTAATGCAATGCCATCACAATCAAGTCCATTAACTCAAGATAGAAAAGTGATTCCACAAATAGCATTATAGTTCAGTAATAAATCACCTCAAAGGAGTGTATGATGGTGAGTGCTAAAACTAGAGATGGGACTAAAGGGAAAAGGTATGGCCTTAGGGTATTTGCGGGAAAAGGGATGGTTACCTATTTTATGAACAAAAGGTGATGTTGTAGGAGCTAGTCGGCTTTGCCGACTAGATATGTCACTCGATCATCCAAGTCAATTGTGGAATTCAATTAGGGAATTTGGTTGAACAAAAAGTTAAAGTCGACCAAGTAGTTAGGAAAGTGTAACCGACTGATAATTGTATATCACACACACACATACACAGATGTGTGTGTGTGTGTGTGTGTGGATATGTAATGGAAATAAAAAGGTTTTTGTGCTATCTAATAAAATGCATTGATGGTTCTCCCACCTATTGTGTATGCTTTCATGTGTCTCTATGTGTGTACATGTATGTGATATATGATATATGATGATCTGTGTAAGGATCTATCGATATTTTCTCGTACTTTCTCTCAAACTACAACATTGGTTCCATTGTTGGTAGTTATAACCTCGGGCATGCATAAAGAAAAATACAAATGGATGTTAATATTGGAAGACATACGTGAATGGTGGGAGCATAAAATTACCAATTATATTAAAAAATACACAAGAAGAAACCAACTGACGCAAGCCTAAGCACGTACCTAGATATTTTCAGAGACGCATGAACGATTCCTGGAATCCATACTGGAAGCAATGTATGAATATCTCAATCAATCTAATGTGCAGACTCACTCTCAATGAGAAATCGATGCACAAAATCATAAACAGAGGAAGAACAAACCTAAAATAATGGTTTGAAAAGATCGTGCGTGATTACATTGAAGAACAAGTGATTGAAGATAGAGAATCAGTGGAAACCATCAAAAACAAATTCTACATAGAACTACACAACGGGTTCCTTTGCACCATCCTGGCCTTGCTTCATAAGTTCTTTTTAGAAAAAGGAGTTGAGGACATCGTCGAATACTGACCCCTTCTAAAAAACCGTTCTCCGAATTCCAATTGGAAAGAAAAACAAGAAGAGTGGGAAGAATTTCTAGAATATAACTACAAAGATATAAGAGAAGCTTGGGATGTAAGTTAGGATAAGCACACCCAAGTCGAAAATGTTTGAATTCATGAGGAATATAAATGAATCAGGTGATATGTTTTCACATCGAACACAGAACCATAAACCTTCAACAAATATTCAAAAATTGGAGCAAGAAAAGAGGAAAAAGAGGCGAGAAGAATTACGAAATGAAAGGGATCCCAAAAATTCTCATAGGGAACCTACCCAGGTGCAAAAGATCACTAGAGAAGTCCTTGAGAGCACCTCGACAGCTTCTGGGAGTAGTAAAATCTTGCAAGTGAGTACGACAGTCAGTGGTGCCCAATAAGCAGTTGACGAATTTGATAGTATGGAGATCGATGATTGAGGACCCGCTGTTCAAATTTCCCCTGTAAGAATCCCTAGCTCACTCATTGCAGACTTCCTCTACCATAGACTTCATGTGGATACACAATCCCCAAAGGTGTGGTGTTGAAATAAAAATGACGGTCAAATAAGAGACACGTTATTAATTGAAGCGCAAGAAATTGTCCAAAATCGACCATAGGACATACTTATCCATATAATAGATCTCATGGACTTTGCCCCCTTTCCAAATCTCCTACTTGAATATTCCAACTCAAAAAATACTGAAAATGAATCGATGTTACCCTAGAGAGGATGATTCGTGGAATATATAGACAAAGGATGTTAGAGAGATGATCTAATCCCAACCAAAGAACAAGCGCAGTTAGCACTTGAATACATGTCGACTGAAGAACAAAAAAAAATTGTATTGGTCAAGTTGAATATCCAGACTTTGACTCTAGAAAGTAAGACCACATCGACTTCCCAACTGACTTCGAAAAAAACTCTTGCAATAGTTCTAGCCTTGAAAATCCAAAGAAAAAAATAATGGGCCTCAATCATATCCTCATTTATGAAGGCAACGAAGATCCCAAACGATATTGGTTCATTTGTGAGAAATTATGGGATGCAACTAATATAACCGACGAGGATAAACAAATGGCACAACTTGGTGTTTCACTTTGAGCCAGATCCCTTACATAGTTATTGAATTTCATAGATAGTCAGTCTCGCTCGAAGGCAGAAATAAAGCAAAACTTCCTCACATTTTTCAAAACACAAGATATAAGCCACTTAGACGCGTAGAAACTAAAATAAATCAAATAAATCCTAGGCGAAACTGTCCAAGAATATGATAACATATTCATATATCTTCTAAGTCTAATTCCTTACATAATTGAAGAAAAATTGTGTGTACAATGGTATGTGGCAGGTTTGTTACAAAAAATAGAGTAACATTATGTATATATGACATTCATACATGTGAATATGCACTGAAAAAATCCCAGCTAATAAAAATGGATGATGAAGGAACATCGACATCATCAATAATCGAGAAAATATTGGAAAAAAAACTCACAAAACTGCAACAGCCAATTAAAAATATGTCAGTTTCACGAATTGAACTTTGGTACACAATCTGTTCTAGTTAAGGACACACAAAAGACTATTGTAAATTCAATGATGCACTGGATCTAGCACTCCAATGAATTCAAATTGAAACATTATGTGACATATGCAAAGGCATAAAAAATCATGTGATAAGAGACTGCCCACATAATCTAAGGAATGTTCGACCATAATGGTGCCACATATGTGAGGAAAAAAAACATTCAACGCAAGAATGTCGATTGAATGGGAAAAATAGAACAAACATCCATTCAATATATCATACATAAACGGTTGACCAGAATGTCGACCAAGGTAGTGGAAACAAATATAGAGCTCAAATATGTGGAGGTTGTCAAGGCCAATGAAGAGGAGAAAGAGGATCATTTGGTAGAGGATGTGGTTAAGGTCACTACTACTACTTCAATTGTTGGAAGGATGACCACATATTTCTCGACTGTCCAATAAAGGACAGAACTGATCTGAAGTTCTGTAACATATTCAAAGTGGGGGACCATTCCCTTTAAGATTGTCCAATTGTATTAGATAAAGTAATGAATAAATAGAATGTAAACCTCTTTCATCTAGTGCCAAAGAAAGACATTATAAATTCAAAAAAACTCCATGTAGTAACACGATCAAGAGTTGGTGAAGACATTTACCCAGACCCTCCAAGTCGATAGAGGGGAGGCTGAAATGCATATCCCAACCCAAAGCACAAATAAATAATAATGCGAGAATAAATGTAATTCTTCAAAAACATTGACCAAGACAAAGTAAATGGAAACAAAGGAGGACATGTAAATATTCCATACACTGCGCTAGATGAATTTCTCCAATTACTAAAAGAAAAAAAGTTGATTAGTCGCTTGATTGACTTGTTGGGAATTTTAAGAGAATACAAAGAATATCAAAGACCATTCAAAAATATTCGCCAGTTGTCTTAGGAAAGACATACAAATGAATTTGACCTATAAGTGGACCTGGAAATCGATAGAAATGTGATCAAACAAGCCATAGTTGACTTTGGTTCCCAAATAAATATCCTCCCCATAGAAACATGGGTTCGACTCGGGAAACCCTTGCTTCAACCAATGATAAATTTTCCAACATCCAAGAGGTTCATTGAACCAACTGGCACACTTAAAAGTGTCATAACATCCATAATGTGAATCCCAACAAGAGTTGACTTCAAAGTGATTAATTTTTTCTATGGAATCCCTACTTACCCTACATTAGTCAGAATACCATATGGTCGAAACATCACAATATCACTTGAGAGGGACAAAATTAAATTGAAAGGTAGCGACAAGAAAATCATAATACCATTGGACCCAAAAGAAGGAAAAACTTGGGTTGAGACATGTGATGAATCCCATGAATCCCAATTATTATATCAAGTAATGAATGAACAAAATGACAATATTGAGCCCAATAGTGAAGGAGAAATTTTAGTCGGATCACGATTGTCAATAGGAAAAAACTCAGATATATAATTGCACAATTGAAAAAAGGAGAATTATAAAGCTCAAGCTAAGGAGTGTTGTTTGATAGTGGCAATACCAATAAAGCGATAAAAATCATGTTTTTTAGTAAAAAAAGTCCCTCGAGAAGAATTTCAAACAAACACCAACACTAATCCTGACTAATACACATATGAGGCGCCCCCTACGGTTGAACAAAAGGAACTCTCCATCGATGCATGTCATCGAGGTTTCTAAATTAGTCAGAGAACAGGGGAGAGTACAAATGGAACTTGATTTTGAAGGGATTGGTGAACCACGAAGTAAGTAAATCATAGAAGGTGTACTGGAGAGAAAGATTCCAGGTTGGGTGAGCAGGCAGGAAGGGTGAAACAAAATCTCAGCCGATACACGCAGACCGTTACCCTCTAGACGATTTCATAGTAGTTTTCAACCACCAAGAAACAATTCATGTCTATATTTTAACCCAGGCTCGATGTAATATAGAAAATATGTTCTCTTCATTGAATTAATAAACTAATGGTATTGAGATTCGTGGGTTTTCTGGTGTTTTAGTTTCCAATGGATTTCCTTATTATTTGGAAAAAGTATTTATGTTTTTCTTTTTC
>JASDQU011400339.1:11152-22115 GCA_032191745.1 Picea mariana | reverse complement strand
AAATCAAATAAATCCTAGGCGAAACTGTCCAAGAATATGATAACATATTCATATATCTTCTAAGTCTAATTCCTTACATAATTGAAGAAAAATTGTGTGTACAATGGTATGTGGCAGGTTTGTTACAAAAAATAGAGTAACATTATGTATATATGACATTCATACATGTGAATATGCACTGAAAAAATCCCAGCTAATAAAAATGGATGATGAAGGAACATCGACATCATCAATAATCGAGAAAATATTGGAAAAAAAACTCACAAAACTGCAACAGCCAATTAAAAATATGTCAGTTTCACGAATTGAACTTTGGTACACAATCTGTTCTAGTTAAGGACACACAAAAGACTATTGTAAATTCAATGATGCACTGGATCTAGCACTCCAATGAATTCAAATTGAAACATTATGTGACATATGCAAAGGCATAAAAAATCATGTGATAAGAGACTGCCCACATAATCTAAGGAATGTTCGACCATAATGGTGCCACATATGTGAGGAAAAAAAACATTCAACGCAAGAATGTCGATTGAATGGGAAAAATAGAACAAACATCCATTCAATATATCATACATAAACGGTTGACCAGAATGTCGACCAAGGTAGTGGAAACAAATATAGAGCTCAAATATGTGGAGGTTGTCAAGGCCAATGAAGAGGAGAAAGAGGATCATTTGGTAGAGGATGTGGTTAAGGTCACTACTACTACTTCAATTGTTGGAAGGATGACCACATATTTCTCGACTGTCCAATAAAGGACAGAACTGATCTGAAGTTCTGTAACATATTCAAAGTGGGGGACCATTCCCTTTAAGATTGTCCAATTGTATTAGATAAAGTAATGAATAAATAGAATGTAAACCTCTTTCATCTAGTGCCAAAGAAAGACATTATAAATTCAAAAAAACTCCATGTAGTAACACGATCAAGAGTTGGTGAAGACATTTACCCAGACCCTCCAAGTCGATAGAGGGGAGGCTGAAATGCATATCCCAACCCAAAGCACAAATAAATAATAATGCGAGAATAAATGTAATTCTTCAAAAACATTGACCAAGACAAAGTAAATGGAAACAAAGGAGGACATGTAAATATTCCATACACTGCGCTAGATGAATTTCTCCAATTACTAAAAGAAAAAAAGTTGATTAGTCGCTTGATTGACTTGTTGGGAATTTTAAGAGAATACAAAGAATATCAAAGACCATTCAAAAATATTCGCCAGTTGTCTTAGGAAAGACATACAAATGAATTTGACCTATAAGTGGACCTGGAAATCGATAGAAATGTGATCAAACAAGCCATAGTTGACTTTGGTTCCCAAATAAATATCCTCCCCATAGAAACATGGGTTCGACTCGGGAAACCCTTGCTTCAACCAATGATAAATTTTCCAACATCCAAGAGGTTCATTGAACCAACTGGCACACTTAAAAGTGTCATAACATCCATAATGTGAATCCCAACAAGAGTTGACTTCAAAGTGATTAATTTTTTCTATGGAATCCCTACTTACCCTACATTAGTCAGAATACCATATGGTCGAAACATCACAATATCACTTGAGAGGGACAAAATTAAATTGAAAGGTAGCGACAAGAAAATCATAATACCATTGGACCCAAAAGAAGGAAAAACTTGGGTTGAGACATGTGATGAATCCCATGAATCCCAATTATTATATCAAGTAATGAATGAACAAAATGACAATATTGAGCCCAATAGTGAAGGAGAAATTTTAGTCGGATCACGATTGTCAATAGGAAAAAACTCAGATATATAATTGCACAATTGAAAAAAGGAGAATTATAAAGCTCAAGCTAAGGAGTGTTGTTTGATAGTGGCAATACCAATAAAGCGATAAAAATCATGTTTTTTAGTAAAAAAAGTCCCTCGAGAAGAATTTCAAACAAACACCAACACTAATCCTGACTAATACACATATGAGGCGCCCCCTACGGTTGAACAAAAGGAACTCTCCATCGATGCATGTCATCGAGGTTTCTAAATTAGTCAGAGAACAGGGGAGAGTACAAATGGAACTTGATTTTGAAGGGATTGGTGAACCACGAAGTAAGTAAATCATAGAAGGTGTACTGGAGAGAAAGATTCCAGGTTGGGTGAGCAGGCAGGAAGGGTGAAACAAAATCTCAGCCGATACACGCAGACCGTTACCCTCTAGACGATTTCATAGTAGTTTTCAACCACCAAGAAACAATTCATGTCTATATTTTAACCCAGGCTCGATGTAATATAGAAAATATGTTCTCTTCATTGAATTAATAAACTAATGGTATTGAGATTCGTGGGTTTTCTGGTGTTTTAGTTTCCAATGGATTTCCTTATTATTTGGAAAAAGTATTTATGTTTTTCTTTTTCACTGTGTATTTTGTAGCAAGGTGTGTGCTATAACTATTTTTTTTTTCTAGCATATATGTTCTCTGCATCAGGTGGTATCAGTGTTTGATTATGATCTGGGATTAACATATAATCTGCTTCTGTGATATTTGGTACAAAATACCTATTCGTGGTGGTTGCTCGACAAGAGTGTTGAAGGTCAAGTTGGGTTACAGAACTAGTGTGAGGTCTGTGGATGCTGGTGAGACACCTAAAACTTGGAGGAATGTCGTCATGAAGGAGAGGAGTAGGAAGGGTAGGTGCAGTAAATCGAGAACTGGAAAATTTGAGAAGAAGAATAGAGGAATTGAAACATCGTAGGAATGGAGATGATGAATTATACTCAGAGCCAGAAGAATAAAGTGAAGACGAACATGATGGTGATGAAAGAGACCCAACATATAGGATTATTTCATATTTGAGTAACAAGGGTAGTGAAAAGGTTGAAGTTTCTTGTTATGATGGTAGTTTGAGAGATGATGTTCTCATTGATTGGATTGGAGAACTCGAAAGATACTTTGAATACGAAAATGTTCAGGATCCAAATCGGGTAAGATTTGTTGTTACGAAATTGAAAGGCCATGCAACACTATGGTGGGATATGCTGGAAAAGGATAGAGTGAATAATCAGTTGGAGGAAATCAGAACTTGGAAGAATATGGTTACCAATATTAAAGAGAAATTTCTTCATGTTGATTACCAACATAATTTGTTTCAAGAAGTCTAAAACCTCAAACAAAGGGAGACATATGTTTGTGAATACATTGAAGATTTCTTTAGGCTATCACTCAGAGAATGCCTCAAAGAACCAGAATTCCAACAAGTTGCAAGGTATGTAAATGGGATAAATTATTTAATTTAGGATGAAATGAGAACACACTATTTCCATGTTGTTAATGAAGCTTATCAAGTTTCAATGAAGGTAGAAGAAAATATTGAGAGGAAAACACATCCTAGAGGTAGAGGAAGAGGTTTTAAAGGACGAGGTAAAGAAGGGACTGCTAAAGGCAGCAAAAAGGAAGAAGAATATGCCAATGGTCAAGGTGGTAGAGGAAGAAATGGAGCTAGTAGATGCATAGGATTTGGAATAGGAAATGGAAGATATGTAATTACTTGTTATCACTGTGGTGTAGAGGGACACAATAAGTCTGAATGTCAAAAAATGAAAACTTTAGGGAGAACAGGTGAAGCATAGGAACAAGTCACACAGGTTGATGAAGCTTTAGTAGTTGGAGAAAATGTGACTATTCTTTAACAAGAACAAGGTGAGAATTTTTTTTTCTGTAGAGTGTTTCTTAAATATGAACAAAAATAGGCAAAGGAACCAAAACAACAAAAGAAATTTTTTAAAACAAAATGCAAGGTTCAAGGAAATTGATGTAACCTGATTATAGATGGAGGAAGTACAAAACAATTGGTATCCACCAAAGTCATGAACAAATTGAACTTGACAAGGTTGAACCATCCAAACCCTTATTATGTTTCTTGGTTGAACAAGGGACAACATGTGACTATGATTGAGCAATGCTTATTGAATTTTCAAATAGGGAGTTTTCAGGAGCAGGTGTTATGTGACATGATTGAGATGGATACATGCCACATACTGTTGGGAAGACCATGTTTGTTTGATCAAAACGTTCACCATGATGGTAAGGAAAAAACATATGAGTTCAAGAAAGATGGACATCAATATAAATTAACATCAATGTTGGAGTATACAGTAGCAACAACAAGAAATTGTGAGGATATAAACAAAAGTAACAGTAGAATCATGCTATGTTTTGTTGAGGAATTTTTACAGGAATAAATAAATCATCATTTTGTTTAGCAATGATTCTGAAAGAAGTGAAAAGTGTAGAGAAGCCAAATGTGGTATCTACATAAATAAAGTTGTTGTTCGATGAATTTAAGGAGGTTATTGATAATGATATGCCAAAAGGATTTCCTCTAGTGAGAAGTATTTCTCATCAAATTGATTTAATGCCTAGATCGAGTTTACCTAATAAATAACCTTACATGATGACTCATGTAGAGAGTGAAGAAGTAAATCAACAAGTGCAAGAATTGCTTGACCGAACGTTGATTCGTGAGAGTTTGAGTCCTTGTGAAGTACCAACAATGTTGACTCCAAAGAAAATGGGGGAGTGGTGAATGTGTACTAACTTACGTGTTATAAACAAGATCACTATCAAGTATATATTTCCAGTGTTGAGGATGGATGATCTAATGGACTATTTGAGTGGTTCACAATATTTTTCAAAAATTGATTTGAAGTGTGGGTATCACCAGATTCGAATCAGAGAAGGTGACAAATGGAAGACAACATTCAAGATGAAAGATGGACTATTTGAATGGTTGGTAATGCTATTCAAGTTAACTAATGCGCCCAACACGTTCATTATATTGATGAACGAATTCTTGAAGCCATTTTTGGGTAAGTTCGTGGTTGTATATTTGGATGATATACTAATTTTTAGTAGGAGTAGAATAGATCATGTTGAGAATGTGAGAGAACTATTACAACGCTCGAAAGAAGAGAAACTATTGATAAACCTAAAGAAGTGTACATTCATGCAACGAAAGTTAGTGTACCTGGGTTTTGTGGTTTCAAAGGAGGGACTGAAAATGGATCTTGAGAAAGTGAAGGATATCCTTGAATGGCCAACACCAAGATGTACATTCGATGTGACGCATTTCCATGGATTGGTAGGATTTTACTAGAAATTCATTAGGAACTTTAGCCAAATATGTGCACCTCTTACAAAATGTATGAATAAGGGAGTGTTTCAGTGGATTACAACAACAGAGAAATAATTGGAAGAATTTAAGAAGAGAGTAACAACACAACCAATATCATCATTACCAGATTTTAATAAAGTGTTTCAGGTTGATTGTGATGCTAGTGGAACAACAGTTGGAGCAGTGATAAGTCAAGAGGGAACACCCATTGCATTTTTCAGCGAGAAGTTGAACGAATCCATAATAAGTACTCTGTTTATGATCAGGAATTTTATGTTATTGTGAAAGATTTGAGGAAATGGAGACATTATCTAATTCCAAAGGAGTTTGTCTTGTTCGCGGATCAAAAATATTTGTAGTACATTAACAACCAAGGTAAGTTAATCAAAAGCATACTAAATGGTAGAATTATTGCAAATTTATTCTTTTGTGTTGAAAAATAGGTCTGGGAAGTTTAATAAGGTATTTGATGCATTAAGTCAGAGAATAGTGTCACTCAATACCATGTTGGTAGAAGTGGTAATTCTGAACTGTCTAAAGACATTGTATGAAGAAGATGTAGATTTCTCATAAGCTTGAAAGGCATGCAAGGAGCCTTGGAGTTTAGACAAAACACCATATCTGGACTACCATATCTAGGAGGGGTTTTTGTTTAAAAATTAACATTTTTGTATTCCCAGAAGTTCCATACGACTGAATCTCATTAAGAAAATGCATAGTGGTGGTTTAGGAGGACATTTTGGTGTTGATAAAACCACAGCCTTGGTAAAAGAGAGGTAATTTTGGCCCAACTTTAACAAGGATGTTCAAAATTTTGTGGAAGGTTGCAGGATCTGTCAACTAGCCAAAGGCAAAATTCAGAACACGGGACTTTATACTCCATTGCCAGTACCCAAAGGACCTTGGGAGGATATCAATATGTATTTTGTCTTACGAGTTCCTATGAATCGAAGAAAGCATGATTCAGAAATGGTAGTTGTTGATAGGTTTTCGAAAATGGCACACTTCATATCATGTAAAAGATTAGTGATGCTAGTGAGGTAGATTCATTGTTTTTCCAAGAGGTGGTTAGATTGCATGGGCTTCCACAAAGTACTACTTCAGATCGTGATACCAGATTTCTTGGACATTTTTGGAGGACACTCTGGAAAATGTTAGGCTCATATTTTTTATATAGTTTGGGATATAATACTCAAACAAACGATCATATAGAAGTAGTGAATAGGAGTCTAGGAAATTTGTTGAGAATTTTAAGTGAGAGAATCATAGTCAATGGGATTTGGCATTATCCCAAGTTGAAGTCGCATATAATGATTCGGTGAACAAGTCTATGAGAAAGAGTCCATTTCATATTTTTTATGGATGGTTGCCAAAAGGTGTGGTATATTTGGTTTCATTTTTGGATTTGAAAGGAAAGAAGAGTGTTGATGTGAATGATTTTGTGGATAGTATGCATGAATTACAAGAACATTTAAAGAAGAAATTGCAGACCAACAATGACAGTTATAAACAAAGAGAAGATCAACATAGGAGATGGAAGGTATTACAAGAGGGTGAATTGGTCATGGATCACTTGAGGAAGGATTTATTTCCTCAAGGAACACATAATAAACTCAGATACAAGAAGATAGGTCCATGTTGAATTCTAAAAAAGATTTTTGATAATGCTTATCGGTTGGAATTTCCAGAGAAATTTGACATATTTCCTACATTCAATATTGCTGACCTCTATGAGTTTCATGAAGGGAACAAAAGAGAAGATGAAGGTACCCTCAACGAATTGGAACAACACTTATCAATTAAGACAGAGGAGCTGATTGAAGAAATTCTTGCTACAAGAGTTGGTGACAAGACTCAGCGGAAGGAGTACGTGGAATATTTGATCGAGTGGAAGAATCAAAGGGAAAAGGATGCATTGTGGGTGACTGAATATCAGTTAGCATGTGTTCAGAACTATTCACCTTAGTATTGATATGCACATGATCTAGAGTTCATGTTTTTATTACCAGGGGTGTCTGATGCAGGAGAATCCTTGGGCTCGGGAAAACCGCATCACCCAAAATAATTTCCATTCTAGAAATAGGAAATAAGTTGAATAAGGATTGTGTTAGTGGTCCATTTTATTTAGTCAGTTTGTTGTAAATTCAAACTGATGATTATTCCTACAACTACTCTTTCTATGTTGAAACACGTGCTAAAACACATCATGAAACTCGTGTTGAAATTGCCATATATAGTGAAATTTTACAAGTGTCATGCTGAAACGCATACTGAAACTTGTGTTGAAACACATGTTAAAACTCATGTTGAAATTATTGTTGAAACTGCCATGTATAGAGAAAATTTACAAGTGTCATGCTAGAACTCATTCTGAAACACATGCTGAAACTTGTGTGTATAGTGAAATTTTACAAGTGTCACAATATTTCTTCATTTGCAACACTGTGGTCGCACACATTTGATTTTTCCATGCTCGTAGGTATTCATGATGATTTGCAACTACCGTTAGGTAAAATAACTTACATCTAAAGGAAAAAGTGTGATTCGAGGTCGAAAGGAAGTTGAAGTGGTCTGGAAGACAAAGAGGTGGTTTGAGTAACAATTCGTTCTTGGAGGGAAGGAAAATCATTTCAAATTCAAGGACGAGTTTTAAAAAGAAATGGAACATGATTTTAAAGGGGTTGGTGAACCACAAACTAAGGAAATCATAGAAGGTGGATTGGAGAGAAATATTCCAGGTTAGGTGAGCATGCAGGAAGGGAGAAACATAATCTCAGCCCATACACGCAAACCATTACCCTCTAGATGATTTCATAGTGGTTTTCATCCACACAAGAAACAATTCATGGGTGTATTTTAACCTAGGCTTGATGTAATATAGAAAATATTTTCTCTTCATTGAATTAATAAATGAATGGTATTGAAATTTGTGGGTTTTTTAGTGTTTTAGTTTCAAGTGGATTTACTTATTATTTGGAAAATGTATTTATGTTTTTCTTTTTTGCCGTGTATTCTGTAGCAGGGTGTGTGTTGTAATTGTTTATGTGTTCCAACATATATGTTCTTTGCTTCATGGACACACATTCAATTAGAATGAAATAAAAGGGAATTTCATCAACGACTTTGAATTTAGAATCAAAGAAGAACTTTTGCAAGAGGCAGCAAGAGAAATATTTTTTGTTTTTGGAAAAACCAAGTCTCAAAGAAGTTCAGAAGAAAGGAAAAGCTAAATTCATCATGGGATCGACTTTGAATTGCAATTTTATATCATCACCCAATCCATACAATGTAATATCTCATCGAATAGATATGGAAAACATAAGTTTTCTAGGTCAGAGTTTTTGATGGAAGAAATACCATCGAGGACTCCAAAATTATGTAAAAACAATCTACTTGGTCTCCAAGGAAGAAAAAGAAGAAAAGGAAGACATAGAAAAACCTAACTTCCCATTAAGCTATAATAAAGTCTTATAAGGAGAACACCAATTGGAAGAATCTAAAGCACCTGAATTGATGGATGCAGAAATCAAGACTAAAGAGTTCAACATATCAATAGATGGTTGACTAAAAATGGACATAATAAGTGATTATTGGTTCAATAAGCAAACCATGAAAGTATTTGACCTACTGAAAGAATAGCAGGTTGTATTTTCATGAGATTACAAAGACCATAAAGGGTTGGTACAAGAGATGGGAGAAATGAAAATCGACCTCATCCTTGGGACCAAACCCATCACAAAGTGGCCATACAAGTTGGCACATAAATATAATCCCATAGTCCAAAAGGAGATAGAATCAATGCTAGTTGTTGGCATTATATACCTTATTGACAAGTTGAAATGGGCAAGTCTGATGGTCGTGTAACCCAAAAAGAACAACCCAAAGAAACTTAGAATATGTGTTGACTTCAGAGGGATAAACAAACTTACAGTAACTAATCCATTCCTAATGTCATTCGCTGACAAAATCATCAATGAAGTCGCGGGACATGAATTTTATTCTTTCATTGATGGATTCTTCAGCTACAATCAAGTACCTATTGCAAAAGAATATCAGGGAAAAACAACATTTGTTCTGATTTTGGGTCATTTTCATACAAATTAATTTCATTTGACCTCAAGAATGCCCCAATAGTATTCTCTGAGATAATGGTCAAGGCATTCCAAGAATACATTTACAAAACAATGGTTGTGTATTTTGATGACTGGACTATTTACAACCTGCTGAAAGATCATATCCAATGGTTAAGAATGATGTTTTAAATATGTAGACAAATTCACTTGTCGTTGAACATCAAAAAATATATCTTTTCCACACCTATAGAAATTTTGTTGGGCCACATCATATGCAAAGATGGAATTAAGATCGACATGGCCAAGATCAAAGTTATCCTCTACCTAAAACCACCAATCATTCAAAAGAAAATAAAAATATACCTCGTGCATACCAGATATTACAAACTTCATTTGACACTACTTTGACATAAAATTTCCAATTGACGATCTATTCAAGAAATAAACTGAGTTCCATTGGAGCCAAGATTGTGATAAATATTTTGAGTTATTGAAAATAAAACTGGTAGAAGCACCCATACTAATATTCCCAGACTAGTCAAGGAAATTCCATGTCCATGTAGATGCATCTAGCATTGTTGTTGGCCCAGTACTAGCCCAACCATATGATGACATGATCAATCACCCAAATGCATACACCAAACGAAAACTAAATAAAGAAAAAAGAAACTACTTGACAACGAAGCAGGAGGCTCTGCCAATGATTTTTTCCCTTCAAATATTATGACACTACTTACTAGCAAGTCCATTTATATTCTTCACAGACCATCAAGCGCTAAAATATTTAGGAACTAAACCTTTCCATCAAGGAAAAATATGTCCATGGCTACCATTGTTCGAAGAATTCAACTTCAAAGTAGTAGTCTGACTAGGAAAGAATAATGTCGGCCCATATCATCTATCCTGATTTGAGAGAAGATAAGATCTTACTGGGATATATGACAACTTACCGAATGCAAATTTATTCAAGGTTGAATCATCTCCCAAGAAATTAGAAGAAATTGGAAATTTCCTAGAATAAGGAAAGGCACCTGGATATATCCCAGCTAACAAAAGAAAGATCCTATCCTTGAAAGTCCCACCATTCACTCTCATAAATGGATATATTTACAAGCTAGGCATTGTTAATATTTTTCAAAGATGCACATTAGAACATGAACGTGAGGACATAATTAATGAAATGCATGCAGGCCCAACGGGAGGTCATTTCCAAGCCAACATAAAAACCAAAAAGATCCTCCAAGCTGGTCTCTAGTGCACGAATTTACACAAATATTGTCAATATTGGATAAAGAAATGTGATAAGTGTCATAGTATTGGTCAACCCTTATGGAAAAATAAAATGCCTTTGTATTCAGTAAACCCTAATTTACCATTTGAAATTTGGGATATTGACTTTGTTGGTCCATTCCCAAAAAGAAAAAAAAAATATTTGGGGAAAAATACATCATCACATTTGTCAATTACTTAACTAAATGGCAATAGGTAGAACCAAACGAAAACTACACAAAGGAAACAATGAAAAAATTCATCTATGAAAACATAGTAACTGGATTTGGTTGTCATTTGACACTAATCAGTGATCAATGAACCAATTTTATCATCGGTACAATTGAGGTGTTACTTAAAAATTTATTGATTGACCACATGAAGCCGATTTCTTATCATCTATAGACCAATGGATTTGTTGAATCATTCAACAAAACATTACATAAAGGATTGAGGAAAATATGTAGACTCGATGGAGA
>JASDQU011400338.1:22111-44614 GCA_032191745.1 Picea mariana | reverse complement strand
CGTGATAAGAAGTTAAAGCCATTCAAAATGATGCATTCATTCATAGAGGAACACCAATATTGAATTAAAGCATTAACTCTAACCATGGTGATAAGAAGTTAAAGCCATTCAAAATGATGCATTCATTCATAGAGGAACACCAATATTGATTAAAGCATTAACTCTAACCATCGTGATAAGAAGTTAGAGACATTCAAAATGATTCATTCATTCATAGAGGAACACCAATATTGAATTAAAGCGTTAACTCTAACCATCGTGATAAATAGATAAAGCCATTCAAAATGATGCATTGATTCATAGAGGAATACTAATATTGAATTAAAGTGTTAACTCTAACTGTTGTGATCAAAAGTTAAATCCATTCAAAATGATGCATTGATTCATAGAGGAATACCAATATTGAATTAAAGCATTAACTCTAATCGTTGTGATCAGAAGTTAAAGCCATTCAAAATGATGCATTGATTCATAGAGTAATACCAATATTGAATTAAAGAGTTAACTCTAACTGTCGTGATCAGAAGTTAAATCCATTCAAAATGATGCATTGATTCATAGCGGAATACCAATATTAAATTAAAGCGTTAACTCTAACCGTCGTGATCAGAAGTTAAAACCATTCAAAGTGATGCATTGATTCATAGAGGAATACCAATATTGAATTAAAGTGTTAACTCTAACCGTCGTGATCAGAGGTTAAATCCATTCAAAGTGATGCATTGATTCATAGAGGAATACCAATATTGAATTAAAGCGTTGACTCTAACCATTGTGATCAAAAGTTAAAGCCATTCAAAATGATGCATTGATTCATAGAGAAATACCAATATTGAATTAAAGYGTTAACTCTAACCGTCGTGATCAGAAGTCAAAGCCARACAAAATGATGTAWTAATTCCTAAAGGAATACCAATATTGAATTAAAGCGTTAACTCTAACCGTCGTGATCAGAAGTTAAAGCAATTCAAAATAATGCATTAATTCATAGAGGAACACCAATATTGAATTAAAGCGTTAACTCTAACCATTGTGATAAGAAGTTAAAGCCATTCAAAATGATGCATTAATTCATAGAGGAATACCAATACTGAATTAAAGCGTTAACTCTAACAATCGTGATAAGAAGTTAAAGCCCTTCGAATGATGCATTAATTCATAGAGGAATACCAATATTGAATTAAAGTGTTAACTCTAATTGTCGTGATAAGAAGTTAAAGCCCTTCAAAATGATGCATTAATTTATAGAGGAATACCAATATTGAATTAAAGCGTTAACTCCAACCATCGTGATAAGAAGTTAAAGTCGTTCAAAATGATGCATTAATTCATAGAGGAATACCAATATTGAATCAAAGCATTAACTCTAACCGTCGTGATAAGATGTTAAAGCCATTCAAAATGATACATTAATTCATACAGGAATACCAATATTGAATTAAAGTGTTAACTCTAACCGTCGTGATAAGAAGTTAAAGACATTCAAAATGATGCATTAATTCATAGAGGAATACCAATATTGAATTAAAGAATTAACTCTAACCGTCATGATAAGAAATTAAAGCCATTCAAAATGATGCATTAATTCATAGAGGAATACCAATATTGAATTAAAGCATTAACTCTAACTGTTGAGATAAGAAGTTAAAGCCATTCAAAATGATTCATTAATTCATAGAGGAATACCAATATTGAATTAAATCGTTAACTCTAACCATTGAGAAAAGAAGTTAAAGCCATTCAAAATAATAAATTAATTCATAGAGGAATACCAATATTGAATTAAACCATTCCCCGGATGGGGTGCCACGTAGAACACGGAGGACATGAGGGGACGAGCTGGGCAGAGCCATAAATACTAGCCACCATCTCCCATCTCCTCATCATTAAGATGGGAGCGAGCCCAAGCAGCCAAAACCAGAGGACGAGGCCTCTCACGCGAGTGAAGAGGATGGAGGACCAGTGCACTAAGGGCATAGCCTTAATGGCCAAGGCTGTCACAGTCACCTTCATCCTTATCAGCCGTTCTGATGGTCATGCAATGCATTTGGGAGTTGAGCGGCTGAAGGCTGAACCTTCGGAGTGCTGGTGCAAAGACACTTACCCATTTGGCATTTTGGTTATAGCTCTGCTCCTCTACATGTCGAGAGCAAGAGGACAGCCTCGCAGAGGTGTTGTGTGGTATGCATTTGACTCCCATGGAAAGAGGCAGAAGAAGTTTGAAAGAGTGTTGGCTATGGCGCACACTCGGAGAACCAGGAAGCCTTGGACACCTCCCATGACTTGTGTGGAGGAGATTGTTCCGGATGAACCCATCCAGGTTCCTCCAGCACATCTCCTCTTCACTGTTCTGGATAATTGGGATCCCTCCACCTATTTCATGGATGAAGCCAAGTCTTAGGATCTAGGAATAATGCACAGTCACAAGGAAGGTGATCCAGCATGGGAACACACAACTTGCTACGTCGAGGAAGAATTCTTGGGCAGCACAGAAGAAAAGGAAAATTCAGCAAGCGATGAATTTTCAAAGGAAGTGACTCAGTAGGACGAGCAGCAAGGACAGTAAGGCGGCAAAGCAAATGAAGAAACGGAGGGTAGCGGTGTACAGAAGCCAATTCCCCTCTCCTCCGCTCAGGGAGAATGGCAAGTCCAGCCTCCACTCCTCCACCCGGAGCACCTGGAACTGATCTTTGAAATGCGCAGCATGGTGGACAACCAAATCTACAGGGCACTCCAAGTCAACCAACGCCTCGACATGATGTATGTTGCATACTCCAACATATCTCCAAGCCGACAATGCCCTATGTGCGCACAACCCTTCACGCTTCCAGCTAGATGGGGAAAGAATGACGAAGTCGATGAGGACACCGGGTAACTGGTTCAGTGAATGTTCATAGTTAGAACTTTTCTTTTGTTGCAAACTAGAGCTCTAGCTCAGTTAGACTATCATTATGTTGTGAGTAGTAAGATATGGAATAGTCTAAAACTGATGGTGGCCATACGTCCCGGTTTCCTTCAGGCAGGACAGATGGCGACCTGGTTCTTTTTGTGTGAAAACAAGTGGCATGGGACAATCAGTTGTCTCGGTTTCCTTTTTAAGCGAGACAGATGGCACTCCAAAAGACTCTGTAAGCCTGCACTTTTAATATAACAGGATCCTCCCCCTTTTTACTTAAAAAAAAAATATTGAATTAAAGCATTAACTCTAACCGTGGTGATAAGAAGTTAAAGCCATTCAAAATGATGCATTAATTCATAGAGGAATACCAATATTGAATTAAAGTGTTAACTCTAACCGTTGTGATAAGAAGTTAAAGTCATTCAAAATGATGCATTAATTCATAAAGGAATACCAATATTGAATTAAAGTGTTAACTCTAACCGTTGTGATAAGAAGTTAAAGCCATTCAAAATGATGCATTAATTCATAGAGGAATACCAATATCTTGATGAACAACAAACAATTCGCCTTGAACAACAGTTAAACATTATATGGCATTAATAGTTATATTTTTTTGCAATCACAATACAAATTAAACGCTTTCATAAAAGTAAAGTTAAACATTATATGGCAATTATAAATTTAAATGAGTGATACATATCAAATTTTACTTAAAAACAAAGAAATCATTAACAATGTTTATCATTAGCGTACTCATCGTTAAAAACCAAATATCAAAATAGCATAAAAACTTTAGAACAAGTACTCAATGCCTTGACAAAGAGAGAATTTCAGATAATAAGCCTCTTTGAGGGGGCAACTTCCTTTATACACGACATAAATTTACAAATACAAGATGATTCCAAATGAAAAGGTCTCCTTGGTATATATAGGAGACTAGGAGGTACAATTACAACTAATGGACCCAAGCTGACATAAATAAAATAACAATACTAACGTAATATGCCCCAATTAAGGGGCAATGTGCCACTATTTAAGGCTTAACATGCCCCTCCCCTTCAGACAAGTGTTGTCTCCAACGCTTAAGTATTTATGGATGCTTCTGTAGAAAAGACTCATCTTCCCAAGTGGAATCTTCAACAGGTAGTTTCTTCCACTTAATGAGATACTCCGAAATGGATCTATTCCTCAGCTGATGAATTCTTGTGTCAATGATAGCTTCAAGCTCCAATATGATTTTTCCTTCCTCGTCAAGTTCTGGCAATATAGTTTGAACTGGGATCTTGTCACCTATAACCTTCTTTAAGCATGAAACATGGAAAATTGGGTGTACTCGCGAAGATGCATGCAACTCCAATTTGTATGCCATGGTACCAATATTTTGCAACACCTTATAATGGCCATAGTACTTTGGTGATAATTTATCATCCTTCTTAGCTTGCTTGAGGGACATTTGTTTGTATGGTTGTAGCCTTAAAAATACCCAATCCCCTACTTCAAAACTTATTTCACTACGATGTTGATTTGCTTGTTGTTTCAAGTGATTTTGTGCCATGGTCAGGTTATCCTTTAAGAGTTGGAGAACTTGTTGTTGATGCTCGATGTGATCTTCCACCGCTTGAACCTTAGATTTCTATTTTAGAGAAAAAGTGATGGATGGTGGGTGATATCCATAGAGTGCCATAAATGGTGTCATTTTTGTTGCAATATGAAAGGAAGTGTTATACCACCATTCTGCCAAGGGTAACCACTTGAACCATTGTGTTTGTTTATCAGAGACAAAGCAAAGAAGGTATCCTTCCACACATTTGTTCACTATCTCAATTTGTCCATCATATTGAGGATGATAAGATGAGCTATGAGCCAATTGAATACCCAAACAAGAAAATAATTATGTCCAAAAATGTCCAGTAAAGATGGGATCTCTGTCACTTACAATAATATTTGGGCTTCCAAGTAGCTTTTGAACTGTCTCCATGAATGCAGTGGCAACTGTACTGGCTTTGAAAGGATGAGAGAATGCACAAAAGTGTGTGTACTTTGTCAGTATATCAACAATCACCATGATGACACTCTTTCCTTCAGACTTCGGTAACCCTGTGATGAAATCCATGGAAACCTCCTCCCAGTGTTGACTTGGGATGGTTAATGGTTGTAAAAGACCTGGGGTCTTAATTGTTTCCACCTTATTTTGTTGGTAAAATAATCATTCTTCCACAAGCCTTTGAACATCAGTTTTAAGGCCATCCCAAAAAACTCCTTCTTGACCATGTGGTAGGTTTTCAAAAATTCTGAGTGCCATCCTACCAAAGAGGTGTGCAATTCCAAGAGTACCTTTTGTTTGAGTTGGGAGTTCTTACATAAATATAAGCGATATTTGTACCATAGTGAATCATTTTTCCATGTAAATTTATATGATGCACTGTAATCTTGCAGCAACCTTTGAATGAGAGTCCACACTTTTTCATCATTCTTCCATTCAACCCTTGCTTCTATTATACAATCAGGTTGGATGATCGAGACAACACAGAGAAAGGCCTCAACATCTTCATCCTTTCTTGAGAGTGCATATTCCACTACATTTTTCTTCCTTTTTTAGTAGATAATTTCAAAATCATAACCCAACATCTTGGTCACCCATTTTTGTTGTTCTTCTGAAGATAGTCTTTATTCCAAGAAGCATTTAAGACTATCATTATACGTTTTGACCTTGAAGTGCCTACCTATTAGGTAAGGGCGCCATTGCTTCAATGGATGTAGTATTGCTATCATTTCCTTCTCATAAATGGGTTTGTGTAAGTTTTTTCCCTTGAGTGGCCGATTTTCAAAAGCAAGGGGCCTTCCTTCTTGCATTAGAACAACACCAATGCCATTTCCTGAGGCATTGCATTCCACAATAAAGGTTTTTGTGAAGTTTGGTGTGGTCAAGAAAGGAGCTTTGCACATCGCATCTTTTAAGTTTTTCAAAATTTTGAGTTGCCTCTGGAGTCCATGAAAATGAATCCCTCTTAGTTAATGTCATTAAAGGTGTTGTTATTCTTCCATAGTTCTGAACAAACTTGCGGTAGTAACCAGTCAAACCCAAAAATCCTCTAAGATTCTTCAATGTTTTGGGAATCGGACAGTTCATCATGGCCTTAATCTTGTTAGGGTCTACCTTGACACCTTCATGAGATACAATATGACCCAAATACTCTACCTCCTTCACCCCAAAGAAACATTTGGATGGTTTGGCATATAGTTGTTGCTCCTTTAGTAGTTGTAGTACCCTGTCAACATGTTGAACATAATCCTCCCAAGACTTGCTATAGATTAGTATATCATCAAAAAATACTAACACAAATTTTTGAAGGAAGGGCTTGAAAATGGAATTCACCAACCCTTCGAATGTGTAAGGTGCATAAGTAAGGCCAAAAGGCATGACCAAAAAATCATAATGGCCTTCATGAGTTCTAAATGTTGTTTTTGGGACATCTGCTTCCTTCATTCTAATCCGATGATACCCTAAACAGAGATCCAACTTTGTGAAGTAGATTTCTCCATGTAGTTCATCTAACAATTCATCAATGATGGGAATGGAAAACTTATCTTTAATAGTGATCTTGTTGAGCTCTCTATAATCTAAACACATATACCATGAGCCCTCTTTCTTGAGTACCATTACCACTGGTGCAGAGTAAGAACTTTAGCTAGGTCTAATAATTCCAGCCTCTAACATTTCTTCAACCATACACTCATTTTTCACTCTTTTGGGCATAAAGGTATCTACAAGGCCTAATGTTAGGAGGAACACTTCCAAGAATTAGGTGAATATCATGATCATGATTGCGAGTGGGGGGAATACCTCTGGGAATATCTTCAAATGCTTTGGAATGCTTATCAATGATCCCTTGGAGATCTAGGGGAATAGATGGCTTAGATTTTTGAAAATTAGTGAGCATAGTTGTACAATCACACCTTGATGCCCCTTTTCCAATAATTTTTTCATGCCATTAGAGCTTATCACCTTATTGGGCTTCCATGTGATACCCCTTAACTCAATTTCCTTTCCTTCCAATGAAAATTTCATGAAAAGTTCTTGAAAATTAAAAGCCATTGTTCCCAATGATTGTAACCATTAGACTTCTAATATGACATTAGCACCACCCATGGGTATAGAAATCATTGGACTATTCATTACATATTCCCCCATAGTAAGATTGATCTTATGGCATTTTCCTAAGCAATTGATAGTTCCTCCATTTGCAATCATTACTTGAAACTCTAGTGCTGGATATATAAAGCAATTGAGAGCTTTGGCTAATTTATAGTAAATGAAATTATGAGTACTACCAGAATCAATTAGGACTATTACATTTTTCTTTTTGATATATCCTTCGATCATGAGGGTTTGAGGAGTGCTAATTCCTACCAATGCATTACATGGATATGGTGGGATTCAAATTTTCAGAAGAAATATCTTCTACGTTTTCATCTTGAGATGGTTCTTGTTCTTGTTCTTCTTCCTCTTCACAATCTATGTAGAATAATTTCTTCTCACCACACTTATGTCCCTTATTGTACTTGTTGTCACAATTAAAGCATAAACCTTTTGCTTTTATTTCCTCCAATTTTTGAGGTGTCAACCTTGTAGGTTGAGGTGTTTTAGAAGAAGGAACGTTATTCTCTCAATAGATGTTAGGAGTGGTCCTTCTAGTAGCCATAGCCATATTTTTACTTTCAACATTTCTCACCACCCTGAACTCGTCCTCCAATCATTTGGGTTCCCAAAGACAAACCTCATGTTGAATTTTATCCTTTAAAGTTCCTATGAATACATCAATCAGGTGTTCATCTGGAATATGTGTTACCTTTATATTCAATCTTTGGAAGTTCTCAATGTGCTCTGCAATTGAACCCTTTTTCTTGAGATTTATCAATTGGATGAAGAAGGTATTGCTCCTTGTATCCTCATAGTGTGTTATCATTTCTTCCATGAAAATTGTCCAAGTGACAAGTGATTTGCGAGAACAAAGCCATCAATACCACACAAATTGATTGGGTTCTAAATCTAAAGAAGCAATTCGTACCTTTTGTGTTTGTGGCACATCATGTAGATCAAAGAAGTATCTGTGTGATTGGATCCTTGCCATCAAACTTCCTCATATTGATCTTAGGAAAGTGGTTGGTCTTCAACCCAAAGTTGGAGTTTCTCCAGTCTTGATTCATCTTCCTTGTGTCCTCATCATGAATTTCATGGGATACATTTTCACTTTCAGTTGGCCTCTCTATTAGGAAATTTTTCAATTCTTCCATGATCTCCCTTTTCAAACCATCCATCTTAGTATCCATTATTGCTTCCAACTTAGCTTCAGTTTAATCCATCATCCCTTGTAGTTCATCTTTTGTCACCACCTTCTTTTGTAAATCATTTATGTCCCTGTGCATTTCTTCACCTTCATCAAGAGTCCAAGTAGGATCGTTTGAAGGCTTATTTGGTGTAGAAGTTCCCTTTTTTGGTGGCATGTTGGCCGAGTATCACTGCAAGGTAGGAATTCTTAATTAAATTAGGCAGAGGTCCTCATAGACAAGGGAGTGTCAAGTGTTATAGCTCTTTGATATACACGTGGGGTCCAATAATATTACTCGGCCCAATATCTTAGGGCACTAACTAAGGAGGCTTGACCACGCCCTTAGCTGTACTATACGACTACTCAGGTACTAGAGAGTGATCTCACCGAGTGTTTTTCTCGGTGTACTATAGCAACAAGATGGACAAAAGGTTTACATGGTAAGTCTCAGAATTCTAGGGGGTCTCCCGATGTACGCAAGGTACGTGGAAGCTTAGATATGTAGTGTTGTCTAATGCACAACCGTTCGAAAGGGGCCTTCCGATATACTCTAGGTATGTGGAAGAACCACACAATCCCTAGGTTGTAGCGTTGACAAGTAACGACAACTCCTATGTTTAGAGACGTCGGAATACGTTTGTACCTAAAAATCCATAAGATTCTCTAAAATTTATGTGATACTCCTTTTATCCCACTTTATTATCCCTTTTGAATCGCCCCAATTGAATCTTATAGTAAAAAAAATATGCAAATTTCCAACAACAAAAAAACACACATTTTAAACCTTGATTTGGAGGTGGTTCTGCTAGACGATCTTTCTTCTATTGTATCTCCAAAATTTTGGCCCTTCTGGGTAAGAGATTTTGTTTTGTAGTTCTCTGATACGTCTTCTTTGTAATTCCATGGGCCTGATCAAAATTGGATGTACCAAGTGGAAGTTATAGTAACTTCCCCACACCTTGCTGATTTTTTTCGTTCCAGAAGAGCATACTTGTAAAGTGTGCCAAGAGCACAATATTTGATATTTGAATCTAAAACTTGCACAAAAAATATTACATACTATCCACTATCCAATGCAAATTTTCTCACTTAATTTGGATATTCACTAAATAAGATATCATTGTTTTACCCATAACACATGTTTAAGACTAGTTAATATGACTAGTCAGCTACTTTATCTTACAAAGGGTGTATCTACAAAAGTAGGATGGCCCAGAAGCTAAATTTTTTATCACAACTACCTTGATAATTTTATGAATATCCTCTAAGTTTCAAGATTTTAAACGTCACATAAAAAAAATTATAGCGACAATTCTGTGATAACTAAATTTAGGATGATTCCATCACCCTATCTGACACAGGATATATCTCTGAAAATATAAAGCCTCGGGAGCTGAAATTTTAACCCCAAGTACCTTGATTCGTCTACTAAATATCCTCCAAGGAGTTCCTTCTGAAACCTCGTAGAAAAAAAATTATAGTGAAAATTCCAAGGTGTCTCAGATGCAGCAGCGAAACCCCAAGACCTTGAGCTCTGAAGCCAAATGTTAAGAACCAAGTATCAAAATAGCATAAAAACCTCAAAATAAGTACTCAACGCCTTGAAAAAAACATAATTTCATATAATAATCCTCTTTGACGGGGAAACCTCCTTATACACCACATAAATTTACAAATACAAGATGATTCTAAATGAAAAGGTCTCCTTGGTATATATAGGAGACTAGGAGGTACAATTAAAACTAATGGACCCAAGCTGACATAAATAAAATAAAAATATTAATGTAATATGCCCCAATTAAGGGGTAATGTGCCACTATTTAGAGATTAACACTCATATTACATTTTATAAATCAAACAACAACAACAACAACCACAAGATTATATGAAAAACATAATATACATGAGTGATAGACGTATGAATATACATGTCAAACATACATATCAAAAAAATCTACAATAAACATGTCATATATAGATCTCTAGTTAAATATAAAACAATCAATATAAATGTCAATCGGTACCACTACTAACTAGGTCCACCACCAAATCCAGGTGCATCAGTGTCTCTGCTACTAGAGGTAGAGCCTCTATCAAGAATGATTATCTCATAAACAAATGTCAGCAAAAATGTATTATCAAGTGTCTCTATATCAATATCATGAAGATGTGCATGAACAGTACCCGATGTGATGATAGTGGCCAAAGCATCAAAAGTTTGTGACACATGTGGAGGAAGAGGGGGTTATGTGGATGATGATACATGTGGACTAGGAGAAAGATAATGATCGGTGGATGGTGACACAAGTGGGGGAGGAGGAGGGTAAAACGTGGATACAGGTTCATACACATGTGGAGGGGAAACGAGAGGAGGAGGAGGAGGATCAGACATGGATGCAGGTTCAGACACATGTGGAGGGGAAGCAAGAGGATTGGTAGATGCTACAACCGACTCATGTGGAGGAGAATCAGGAGGAGGAGGAGGACCATGTGGTGGTGTAGAGGATGTGAATGGCTTTGTTGATGAGATAAAGGTAGTAGGATCATGAGCACCACTCCTCAATGTATCAATGAGGTTGATGACACCAACAATATGACGTGTCAACATCGTCATGTCACAAGGTAAATGCCTCCATGTAGTAGAGATATCCCCTACCCGTAATATGTCTCTAGGGGTTTTAGGTACCACTCCATGACTAGTCATGACACAACATAGTTCATCCGCCACCTCTAGCTGGACTCTCATATCCATCATGCATGTCATCTGGGGTCTTTGTACTACTAGAGGTTGGTCCTCTACCTCCTCCATCACCTCCTCCTCATGTCGGGGAGGCGCATCCCCAACATATGTGTCAATATCTGCAAAACAATAGATAATAATAATAAGATAATTGAAACAAAAAGTTAAAATAAATTACATGTGCATTAAATAAGACATAAAAATATGCAAATAGATTGATCAAAACATAATGATAATATTACCTCTCTCATATGGTGGCTCCTCTATTGTAAATTGGATGTTTGGACATCCTCCCCAATCTATCCCCGCATACTGGTACTCTACAATATCGAGGACATTATCGTCCCTGCTAGACAATAAATCAAATATTGTCTTTCCCACTAGAGTAATGGAAAACTCGGACTGGCCCCTCTTGGGCATCAACTGCCCCCACATGTGCATATGCGCATGAAACATAAGTCGAGCAGGAAAGTGATGTATCAAAGGCTGAGTGGCATGAACCCTGTCAAAAAATAGTGTATACAACTCAGACGCGAATGGGAAGAATCTCGTACCAGACAAAACAGAGTGATAGTGATCTAATGCATGACAAAATTGTCTCAAAAAAAAATCCTCCCACCTAATCAAACAAGGCTCGTGCAGTAAACTATCTACATAATACAACATAGAGCAACTAATGTGTTTCCCATTAGAGCTATATTGTGACAGTGATGACAGCATATGACACAGGCACCTAATGTCCTATCTCTAAAATGCACCTATCCATAGCTGACCACCACAAACCTGGAACTTTGAAGTCGAAAGAATATTTGAACTGACATATCTCTACACATATGCCACTTGGGTCTCTCTTGCAACACTGGATGGTAGCACAGGGAATTGGGGCAAACACAGCCCCCTCCTAGACAACCTAGTGATGAAATAGACATCCTCCTCTATGGGATGATACCATAGATCGGGACCGACTCTAAACCCATGTCTTGCATGATCCCAATGACGGATCAACTACTATAGCAATGAAGAGTTCCCCCTAAGGGATGTTCCCTCCTGATAAAACTTCAGGAGGACAATATCCATCAAAAGGTCATGTGTATGTTGTGAAAGAGGGCGAGGGTACAACTCCCTATCCCTCTCCCTCCCACTCATGCACAAATGCCTATGTCTTGACCTATTGTCGCCCTGCCTCCTCCTCCTCTCGTCGTTGTCATCTCTGACTCAAAAATAAATATTGTTAGATGCATATATAAAGATAAAATAAATTGAAATTATAAAACAAATACATATATAAATGATGTGTATTTAAAAAAAATCCAAAATTATTTTTTTTTGCAAAGAAATCTTTAAAATCAACCAGTGTGTTGCCAACTGATAATATGCCCCGTTGTCGTGCACTATATCAAAACAATGGCACCACTAAGCGGTGTATCCCATGGGATGATCTGCACTGAATTATTTCTTTTAACCACATAGGTTCAATGCTTTTAACATGACCAATTCATTTCCTTAACAAAGACGCACCGCAACGCTAAAATTTATAGTGTGCAAATCCATGGTGCCCTTTGTTAGACTGAAAGCATCAGTGCACCATGTCTACCATAGCACTAGCATGTTGTCTACCGGTAACATTGTATTTACAACATCGGTGTGTTTGTTGGATTTATGGGCATCGCCAAGCTAAACTTCATTATCACAATTGAACCGATGTGATGTGTTACTATTAATGCACAGATACAACCATGATAATAGAGCACCGGTATTTTGTACCTCAATGCATTGTAAAGGATAGAGCATCGGGAACGATGCATCCAATGAGACGCCCCGCTATGAAAATTTGGGCAATATATGTCCTGGTGCATTTCTATATACAATACCGGTGTGTTGGATTACAATGGTTGCACTGCTATGTTAAATTTTACAAATCGTTATGTTAGCGGTGTCGTTAGTTAAGTGAAGTGTATCGGTGCGTAATGTTAAATGGAACCGATGTGATTTATTCGATGTGTGTATATTTTTTATAAAGTATGGCAGTGCATTTGAACATTGACGTGTCAGGGTGTTATGTTTTGGGTATGCCCCAGTGCAGTTGGTTAAGATTGGTGCACCACTAGGTTAAATTTTCATATATCGTGGAGTCAGCGGTGTAGTTAATGAAGTGAAATGTGTCGGTGTGGGTAGAAGCCCATTGTGCATCGGTTTCGAGGTGTTCTGAAGGATGTGCCGCATTGTAAAGGAAAGAGCATCAGGAACAATGCATCTAATGAGACACCCCGCTATGAAAACTCGGGCAATATATGCCCCGATGTGTTTCTATATACAATACCGATGTGCTAGATTACAATGGTTGCACCGCTATGTTAAAGTTTATAAATTGTTATGTTAGCGGTGCCATTAGTTAAGTGAAGTGTAGCGGTGCGTAATTTTAAACAACGTCGATGCGATTTATTCGGTGCGTGTAATTTTTTTATAAAGTATGGCGGTGCATTTGAATATTGACGTGTTGGGGCATTATGTTTCAAGTACACCACGGTGTGATTGATTAAAATTGGTGCACCACTAGATTAAATTGTATATATCGTTGACCTAACAGTGCAGTTAATGAAGTGTAATGTATTGGTGCGAGTATAAGCCCATTTTGTGTTGGTGTCAGGGCGTACCGAAGGATACACTGCTTTGTTTTTTAGGAATTTATCACAGTGCACTAGCTTGAACGACATTGGTGCAAACATATATGGGCACACTGACAGCGGTGCTCTCTGTGTACTTAACACAGTATGCACCGCTTCGAGGCAAGCCAAACCATTCAAGTGCATCACACGAAACTGGAAAAAAAAATCACAAATTTCAAGATAAATTGTAATTTTGATTGGATGAAAATGAAAAAAGGAAGGTAATAAATAATTTACTTGGTCTCCTATGTCCCGAGGAGGCATGGTTGCATCGTTGAGATGAAATGAAAATTTGTGGTAATTTCCAAAATTTGGAAATGTGTGGAATTCACCAATGGAGATATTCAAGTCGATGTAGAGCACCAGAAACAGGGCATCTTAGGAAGAAAGGTGAGCATCGGTGCTTGCTTGAGAGTTTGGAAGCACAGAATGCGCTGTAACAATGAAAATCAATTTGGTAATTTGTTTTTATTTACCCTATTGCAGTGTGCCTTTAGACATTTAGGCACGCTATGGCGTAATGTTCAACATCACCGGTGAGATTTATTCGGTGCATATAATTTTATTATAAAGTATGGTGGTGCATTTAAACATTGACGCTCTATGCATTATGTTTTGGGTACACCTAGGTGTGTTTGATTAAACTTGGTGTAATGTTAGGTTAAATTTTATATATCGTTGATTTAGTGGTGTGGTTAATGAAGTGTAATGTATCGATGCGGGCATAATCCCATTTTGCTTCGGTGTCGAAGCACTTTGAAGGGTGCACCTCTTTATTTTTTTAATAATTATCACGGTGTGCTAGCATGAACAGCCCTAGTGTCGACATATATGAATGCACCGGCAATGGTGCTCACTATGTATTTAACACAGTATGCACTGCTTCAGGGTGAGCCCAACCATTCAGGCGCACCGTGCAAAATTGAAAAAAATATCACAAATTTCAAGATAAATTGTAATTTTGATTGGATGAAAATGCAAATAGAAAGGTAGTAAATAATTTACCTAGTCTCTTTTGTCCCGAGGAGGCATGGTTGCACCATTGAGATGAAATGAAAATTTGTGGTAATATCCGAAATTTGGAAATGTGTGGAATCCACCAATGGAGCTATGAAAGTCGGTGTAGAGCACTGGAAACAGGGCGTCTTAGGAAGAAAGGTAAGCATTGGTGCTTGCTTAAGTGTTTGGAATCACAAGATGAACTGTAACAATGGAAATCGGTTTGGTAATTTTTTGTTTATTTACCCTACCACAACGTGCCTTTTGATAGTTAGGTGCATTGGTATGTGTTGTTCAACAACATCGGTGTGATTTATTCAGTGCATGTAATTTTATTATAAAGTATGGAGGTCCTATTAGAACATGGACACACTGATGTTTTGTTATCCATGAAGGCACCGATGCATATATACCTTAAAGGCACACCGAGAAAAAAAATCTCCGTAAAAATCTTTGGTCGCCTGCCTCCGCTATGAACAATGACAGTGTGTTTGAACATTTAGGCACTAGTGCAGTCTGTTTTAGGTACGCACCGGTGTGTATGTACCATAAAGGCGCACCAAAAAAAACCTCCGCAAAAACCTCTGGTTGCCTGCCTTTGCTAACAACCTCGCTATAAACAACTAAGGGAAGATTTTTTTGGGGAGGTTCCATAAAAACTCTGCAAGAAGGTGTTCTCCTTGTAGTGGATGGAAATATATTCATAGGATGGACAATGGTTCAATATTTTTAGTACCATTGTTCATCCCAAATGTACAGTTGGTTACTAGCTGGAATATTGTTCCAAATCACAGTCTTACAAGTGAAGGAAGAAGCATCAACATTTGAATTTGAGAAACCGTAGTTTGGTTTTGATATTTGGATATGTCCATATTTGGAATCATCCACCAACATTTTTAGATTCTTTGTAAAACTACCTTGAGTGGTGATCTTGCTCATTTCATTATGTATTCTCACAAGCATGCTTTGGTATCTATGACTCTGGGAGTTTATATGTCTTCTTTTGGCAGTTACTCAAGGACTTAATGTCTCCATGCCAAATTTTTGTTGGAGTACCTTTTGCTTCAACAACTTCCTCATTTGGATCACACCACTTTGTATGGTGTCATAGCTTGTTTTTCAAGATAATTTAACTTAGTTTTGGGTTCCATTATTTTGATCCACATCACAAAGACGTAATTTTGTTTCTGTGAATTCAATTGCATGGCTTTGTCTCACTGATTTGACCAGACATCTACCACTTCCTACCTTATCGCTCAACAAGATCATCCTCTGCATCATGCTAGTGCACCATCTACAACAACCATTATGTTTTGATTTTCTCCTTAGAGGATTGGAAGCCAATGCTTCTTTGGTTGGGAGGAATGATAGGGATTTTAATCCCCACAATTTCCATGTGTATTATCATCTCCAATTATTGTAATTAGGAGATTGTTATTGTGAATTTGTTTGCCAAATCCTTTTTGGTTTCCTACTCTTAGGGGCTAACTAAGATCTTTATGGGCAAAGTTGAGATATTTTCTCGGTTTATCCCTTGTATTGTCCTTAGATCCTAGTTTGTAGGAACTGGAGAGCTTTTCTCTCCTTAGTTTGTTGAGATTATAAATCTATTTAAGCTTTTCATTTGATTAATAACAATTAAGTATGAGTTTGTATAATTTATTTTTGTGTGTATGAAGTTGGCTCGTAAGTGGGATTTCCTACTTCATTGGAAAATCCCACATCATTTGTATCATAGCATTCCAATCTAGCATTAGGTTTAGGTATTTTTCTCGTTGTTCTTGCCTTCTTATATAGAATAGGTTTGGGTATTGGCTTCAATTGATTGTGCTTCTAATTATTTACTAGTTACCTGGTTCTGTCCTACACCTCAGCTTAATCTACTCTCATCCCTCCTCTTGATATGGTGTGACTTCTCTACATGTAGCTCCCTATAGATATACAGTTTGATTTGTGGTGATCACCAAATTTTGAGTTCAAGAGAATGAAATTGTGAGTCTTGAACAAATATCATTTYTCTTATAAGCTCACCTCTTAATTCTTTATATAGACCATAGTTTGTGGGTTTTATTCAGTGTGACCTCTTACAAATTCAAAGGGCAGCCCCTTCTGACTCGATTGATCATGTGGTTGCATTTTCTAGGCCTAAACACCGATCAAATGGTAGTAAAATCACTTAGAAAAAGGTAGCAATGGAAGATTTTACTTGATGGACATGGTTGTTAGATCCAACAAGAGTTTTTGAACTAATGGAATGGTAGACAAAACACCAACATTATGGTAGAAAAATCACTTGTTAAATGGTAGCAACGGGATATCTTGCTCAATTCTAGACATTAATTTTGACTCTTGTTGATGTTTTGTAGCCCTGTGTGGCAATATTATCTAATTTTTTAGTCTTATTGGTAAGGTGTGGTGTAGTCATAAGAGAAATTTCACTACAATTTTTGTTTCCTCTAATTGTGTTTTGGTGAAAGATTGTTGCACTATAAATCATCATTGGGAGGTGCATAAAGAATGTAAGATTGATTTGGATGCATGTTGTATCCAAAATATTCTCCTAAAGAACTGGAGAGCACTATGGTTGGGTACCTAAGTGTCTCGGTAAATGGAAATATGTCCATAGGATGATCAGTGGTTCAATCTTTTTAATATCAATGTTTAGCCAAAAGGTACGGTTGGTTTCTAGCTAGTATACTGTTCCATATCACAGTCTTACAAGTGAAGGGAGGAGAATCAACATTTGATTCTGAGAAACCACAATTTGCTTTTGATATTTGGAGATGTCTATATTTGGAATCATCCACCAACATTTTGGGCTTCTTTATAATACTACCTTGAGTGGTGATCTTGCCCATTTCATTATGTATTCTCCTAAGCATGCTTTGGTATCTATGACTCTAGGAGTTTACATGTTTTCTTTTGTCAATTACTCAGGGACTCAGTGTCTCCATGCCATATTTTTGTTGGAGTTTCTTCTACTTCGACAACTTTGTCATTTGGATCACACTGTTTTGTATGGTGTCGCAACTTGTTTTCCGAGAGAATTTCAATTAGTTTTGGGTTCGATTATGTTGATCCACATCACAAATACATAGTTTGGTTTCCATGAATTCAATTGCAAGACTTTGTCTCGCCAATTTCACTAGATATCTACCACTTCCTGCCTTATTTATTAGTAAGATCAACCTTTGCATCATGCTAGTGCACCATCTACTACAACCATAGTGTTTTGATTTTCTCCCGAGAGAATTGGAGGCCAATGCTTCTTTGGTTGGGAGGAATGATATGGATTTTAATCCCTATGATTTCCATATGAATTTTCATCTCCAATTATTATAATTAGGATATTGTTATTGTGAATTCGTTTGTCGAATCCTTTTTGGTTTCCTAGTCTTAGGGGCTAGTCGAGATCTTTATGGGAATAGTTGAGATCTTTTCTCAAAATATCCCTTGTATTGTGTTTAGATCCTATCTTGTAGTATTTGGGGAGATTTTCTCTCCTTGGTTTGTTGAGGTTGTAAATCTATTTAATCTTTTCATTTGATTAATAAAAATTAAGTGTGAGTTTGTATAAAAAAAAATTGTGTGTATGAACTTGGGTTGTGAGTGGGATTTCCCACTTTGTTGGGAAAGCCCATATCAAATGTATATGTTTGACTTAATCCACATGCCCAATTGATCCATCAGAAGCACCACATCCATAGCCTCTTTCTATTTCCCCTCATCACACAATTTGCTAAAACTTCCATCGATTATCCTAAATATCAAGTTGTCAAGATGACCCATTTGATTTTCCTTTATATAATTGGTGAGATTTGATGTCTTCGATTTCTAAATCCGAAGTTTTATAGAATACAAATACTATGAATGATTTTGAAGTGTTTGTGATAGATTTAGGATACTAAAGTGTTTCAGCTTAATGAACAATGAGTTGAGAATTTAGAGGTCAAGGGAATTCACCGTCCATGTCATTCTGAATTTTTTGATAATTTTCAAATTTTGGTTCAAATTTTCTAGAAAACTCTCATCTACGCAGGCCACCAAATTCGACCTTCTAGGGAAAATTTAACTCTGTAATTGGCAAATTAACGCAATTGATCATCCCTTCGATGATTTTGGATGCAAATTTGACCTTAATTGCTAAAACAATTAGGGATTTTTCCCAATTTTCCCCAAATTCTCCATGGCTAACGCTACAACTCTATTATTGGCCAATTCCAGGCCTCTGCATGCTTATATCAAATGAAAAATTTGGTGATTTTAACCCTCAAGGTTTAATTTCTCCAAATTTTCAAGAATTTCCCCAATTTCACTTGAGGAAATTCTGACAAACAATTTCTAGGCATACTCTGAAAATTTTCACTTTTTCACTTTGTAACTTCTAGTTCCTTGCTCATGTAGGCTCAGTGTCTAAACTTAAGCTTTGATACCACTCTATAACGCAACCCAAACCCCACCTCCAAGCCAAATTACTACAATTCTGACTCTATACATATTGTACTTCCAAATTTATGTAAACCTAGCTCATAACTTTACTTTGATACCATCAATAATTTGTTGTCTATCCATACCACAGGCTGACATTTACACATAAATTCCTTTGATACTGAAATGTAATAGAACCATACCCCCAGTCTAGCTTTGATACTGTAACTTATGTTATGTTATGAAATGCATATGCCTAATACCATGTCATGCATTCACAACTACACATATCATGCTTATAATAAGTGATTTTGCATAAACACATAAATCCATAACTTTACATAAAGTAAAGCATATGCACAACAATGGAAGCATATAAAACCATAACCATAACACTTAGCTTTTGTAAAATTCCAACAACTGGTTATAGACCTCAAACTTTCTACCCATCCATAGACTTTGCTACTCTAGTTCTCTAATACCAGGTCACCTCTGAGTTGGGGCTATGACTCTACTAGGGAAAAGGGTCCCAAAGGAAAACTATGGTCTAACAGTCAATACTAGTATCAAAATAGCCTAAGGTATCGAACTCTTGCAACAATTCCAACTAACAAACTCTCATTCCCCTCAGCCTGTAAAACCCAAGGAAGCGGACCCCCTTTATCTACCCTGCAGTCCCTTAGGTTGTCCCACTTCCCTTCTAGGGCTCGAGCATAGTCCAATTGTGTCATGGCTCCAAGAACTCCAATTGCACTAATGGAGTCTTCAGATACCCTCCATGCCTCACTTCATATGTAATCCACCCATACAATTCTCAAGCTAGGGCTCCAACCTTCCTAAGGCGATCCAATGAGAATTGTGAACAATAATCCCAATAGAATTCACAGGTTTCTCAATATAGCAGGGTCACAATGTCTCTCTCTAGTTGACACGCAATTTCAAACAGATAGAATGGTCGAGAATGGTGTAGAATTGGTACAATTTCCATAGAAGACAAGGTTTAAGTATGCACAGCCTTAACTTGCAACGTGGATCTCAAGGAGCTCCTCTCCCCCCACTTGGGAACCCAACCCCTTGCTTTTGGAATTAGGATATAATGTTCGCATGACTTTGGCTAGGGAATATTTTAATGTATTTTTTGCTTAGCCCCTTTCTAGAACTCCTAACCCCCCTCACTTTTCTCTCTTGTGGAGTCCTAGCCCCCCATATTCTTCGTCTATTTTGGTTTATAGTCGATGATGTGCTTTTATTAATATTTATCAGAGTACATGTACAATTACATTTCTAGGCTCTCTGACCTTTAAGAATGCATTCTCCTTGGCCTTCATCATACAGGCACTCAGACCCAAAATCACATATAGTGTCTTTGACCCAAAATCATACTCTCTCACCAACCGATATATCACATGTACATATACATTTACAAATCTGGGAATCACATCTAGGGTATTACACTCAAATACGTTAAATAAATCTTATCAAATAAAGCTTTATTTTTCATAAATTCTATGGCTTGAAATATATTTTTCCAAATAAAACTTTATTTTCGACAAAAATATATTTGAGAAAATAATTTATTTTCTAGAAATTTGAGAAAATGATCTACAATATGGAGACTCTAAGTAGGGTCCCTATGTAAGGCCAAAGGATGCAGTGTTCGGAGACAAGCTTAGAACAATCATTTATTATCCTCCACAAGTAGCACAGCCTTCCAAGGTCATATATAAATAAAGATAAAAGAAAGAAAAAAAATCAAGAGCATAAGAAATTCAACATGGGAAATAATAAACTAGTCAACTATTGGGTATGTGTTATATTATTTGCATGTGGGGGGTTGGGGGGGGGCGGGGTGGGGTTTGCATTGGATTTTGACGATCCCACCGTGATTTGTTTTTTGGGGGGTTGGGCGGTTTTTTCTATTTTTAGTTGTTTTCTCTATTTTTAGTGGTTTTTTAAATTAATCTCGAATTAAGGGATTAGGGTTTTGGTAGCTGCAGAATACCTAAAATATTGTATATATTATATTGTAAATGGTAAAATTAATAGAATGTAGAGTTGAAAGGTATGGCACCAAGGAAGGTTGGTTTTCTCTCGGTTAAGGGTTTTCGGCGTAAATCTATGTCTACTATGTGTATGAGCCATTGATTAATTTATGTTTTGCTTAAGAATTTGCATGCATTGTTTTACTTCATAGGTTTAAAACTTACATGTGGTATCGGAGATCGTTTCTAGCTTCAGAGGGACGCCTTTGTTGCTAAGGATTTGGCTTGTTTTCAATAGATCAAGTTTATCTTGGGTCTGTGATAAACTTGGGTTCAATGGGAGCTTTGTAGTGGTGATTTGTGTGACTGAGATAAAATGGCCAATAGTTCTAGAATCAAGATTGAGAAATTCAACAATCAAAGCTTTGAGTTATGGAAGCTCGAGATGGAGGACCTTCTTGTAGATAAAGAACAATGGATCATTGTGGATCCTAATACACAACCTATTGGTACATTGAAAGAAGATTGGGAGAAGTTGGATAGAAGAGCAAGGAGTATGATTTGACTCTGCCTGGATGATTCAGTGTTATTGAATTCTCAAGAGAAGCTACAACCAAGGAACTATGGGAAAAGTTAGGGAATTTGTATCAGTCAAAGTCACTAGTAAACAAGTTGTTTCCTAGAAAGAGGTCATATCATCTAAGGATGGAATATGGATATTATGTGATAGAACCACTACAAGGGGAGCACCTTCTAGTAGAGGATTTTACAAAACCTCCTTGAAAAATTTATCCCTTCTCTGTTTATAGTGGAGGTTATTAGCATAGGTAAGCGGTCAGAGGTTTTTGCCGAGGTTTTTTAACCGATGTGCATCTAAGGTACATAAGCATCAATGTTCACATAAAAAATAATTCCCTAGTGCTTTAAATTTCAAAATAACCAACATAAGTTATAATAAAAACAACAAGCATCAATCAAAGCACATTGGTGTGTTGAATCTTATGACCTGGTGCATATCACTATCGTCAGGCACACCACGGGTAGGGTAAATAAAAAAAATTACCAAATCGATTTTCATTATTACAGTTCATCCCATGCTCCCAAACTCTCAAGCAAGAACCGATGCTCACTCTCCTTCCAAAGACACCCTGCTTCCGGTGCTCTACAGTGAGTTACAGAGCTCCACTGGTACATTCCACACATTTCCAAAATTTGGAAATTACCACGAATTTTCATTTTCTCTCAATGGTGGAACCAAGCCTCCTCGAGACATAAGAGGAAAGGCAAATTGTTTATTACCTTCCTATTTGCATTTTCATCTTATTAAAATTTGAATTTAGCTTGAAATTTGGCCATTTTTTCAATTTGTTTTCCAATTATGTGCGGTGCGCTTGAAGGCTTTGAATCGCCCCGAAACGATGTGTCCTGTGCAAAATTCATAGTAACCACAGCCACC
>JASDQU011400338.1:2456-14251 GCA_032191745.1 Picea mariana | reverse complement strand
ACCGGTAAGTTTGCACGCCATAAATTTTAGTGTATTGGTGCATCTGCATTAACCAAATGCATTGGAATTGTTAAGAGAATTGCACCAAGAAAAATATTGAACGACTTGGCATGTTGGGGCATCTCATTTTATGCCCCATTACTAGTACTTTACACAACCCAATGCACCGCAAAAAAAGATTTTGGATCTCCAATAACACAGTGGCACTGGTGTATTCATATTAACACATAGCACCTCTTAATTTGCAGTAAAAAAATTAACCTAGCAGTGCCTTTAGGTATAACACATGCATCGGTGCTATAAAGAGCATGACACCAAGCTGAATATTTCACAATTTAACAACATGATGTGTCTTATGGGACGCACTGATAAAATATGTGGTGGTGTGACAAGAAACATGGTGCACCAATGCATGATAGTAAAAACACCAAAATTGTGGTGTTGTTTGTCTAATATAGAGCACTATTTATGGTGAGTAGTTACTATTTTAGGCGCACCAGTTACTTTTCTACATTTTCTTGCAAACAAAAATTAATTTTAGTTTTTTTAAATACAAGTTATTTATATAAGTGAGTGTTTTATAATTTCAATTCATGACACATTCCCTTTTGATGGATGTTGGCCTCCTCAAGTTTTATGAGGAGGGTAGATCCCTAAGGGGGAACTCTTCGTTGTTGCAATAGTTTATCTTTCATTAGGATCATATTCGCCATGCATTTAGGGTTGATCCTAATATGTGGTATCAACCCACAAAGGAGGATGTTTATTTCATCACTGTGTTGTCTAGGAGGGGGAAGGATTTTCCCCAATTCCCAAATCTATCGTCTGTTGTTGTAGCTGAGACCCAGCTGGCATATGTGTAGAGATATGTCAATCTGGTCATTCTTTCCCCTTCAGGATTCTAGGTTCCTGGTGGTCAGATGTGAATGAGTTCATTTCATAGAGAGGATGTTAGGTGCTTATGTTTTATTATTGTGGAATTAGCACACTCTAGCTTTCATAGGAAAGGCATCAGTTTCCCTTTGATGTATTATGTAGATAGTTTAGTGCAGAGGCCCTCATTGATTAGGTGGTTGAAGATTTTTTTGAGACAATTTTGTTTTGCATTGGATCGTTGTTGTGTCGTTTTAAATGGGAGGAGATTCTTCCAATTTGCATCTAAGTTATTTACATTATTTTTTGAGAGGGTTCATACCACTAGACTAGGAGTACCTCATTTTCCTACTATGCCTATGTTTGATGTGCGTATGCACATATGGGGGTAGTTTTTCCCCAAGAAGGGCCATTTGGAGTTGTCATGTACTCTGGTAGGTAGAGATTTATGTGATTTTTTTGCTAGAGAGGACAATCAACATTCTCGTTATTGTACAATATTTGTATGTGGGGTTGGATTGGAGAGGATGTCCAAACATCCTATTCACAGTAGTTGAGACACCATATCAGAGAGGTAATATTATTGTTATGTTTTGATAAATCTAGTTGCATATTTTTATGTCTTATTTAATGCACATGTAATTTATTATTTCAATTATCTTATTATTATTATCTATTGTTTTATAGTTAATGGAACATATGTTGGGGATGAGCCTCCCCAACATGATGATGAGATGGAGGAGGCATAGGACCAGCTTGTAGTACATAGAACCCTCATGCCACGTAGGTCGGATTGGAGAGTCTGGATAGAGGTGGCAGATCGTCTGTGTGGTGTTATAATTAGTCATGAAGTGGTACCTACATCGGTTAGAGACATATTATGGGTACCAAACCTCTCTATGGTATGGATGACTCTACCTCGTGACATGACGTTGTTGATGCGTCATATTTTCAGTGTTTTCAACCTCATTGAGAGGTTTAGGGATCCTCCTCGTGATCCTACTCCATTTATATCATCACCAAACCCATACACATCCTCTACTCCACCACATGGTCCTCTTCCTCCGCCTACTTCTCCTCCACATGATTCTACACTTGCATCCACCAATCCTCCCTCTTCCCCTCCACATGTGTCTGCACCATCCATGTCTAATCCTCCTCCTCCCCCTCCACATCAATCTACTCCATCCACATCCAATCCTCCTCCCCCTCCCCCTACACATGTGTCTTCTCCATCCATGATAGATCCTCCTCCTCCCCCCCTCCAAATGTGTTTGCACCATCCACTTATACTCTTTCTTATCCTTCATGTGTGTCACCATTCATTGAGCCTCCTCCTCCACATGTGTCACAAGTTTTTGAAGCTTTGGGCACTATGTTCACATTGAGTACGGATGCAAAGGTTGATCTTGATAGAGAGACATTTGATAGTGTAGTTATGATGACATTTCTTTCTAACATTATTATTGATAGACCCTCTACCTTTGGTAGTAGAGACAGTGATGCATCTAGCTCTAGTAGTGGAACTAGCTAATAGTGGTACTAATTGACATGTATATTGATTGTTTTATATTTGACTTGAGATGTATATATGACATTTTTATTGAAATTTTTGTTGAGATGTATGTTTGACATGTATATTTCTCTTGTCTATTATGTTTTTCATATAATGTTGTGGTTGTTGTTGTTAGATTTATAAAATGTATTGTGAATATGCTAATGATTAACATTATTAATGATTTCTCTATTTTTAAATTAAATTTGGGATGTATCACTCATTTAAATTTACAGTTTTCGTATAATGTTTAACTTTAGTTTTACGAAATCGTTTAATTTGGATTGTGATTGCAAAAAGTTATAACCATTAATGTCATATAATGTTTAACTTTTATTCAAGGTGAATTGTTTGTTGTCTGACAAGATACAATGTGTTGATTAAACGTATTTAGAAACTAAAATACTTAAATATGATGAGTGAAAGTATTATGATTTGAATAATGATGTATTTTTCATATATTGTTATAATAACAATATAATATCCTCGTGAAAGGAGCAAGGTGCATAGAGGCAACGATACCTTTCGCAGATATTCCCTTTGACATTGTAGTCCTTCTCCTTCGCCTAGTGATTATGGCTCCACCCACCAGCATATGGACCAAAATGTTAAGGGAAAAGACTCTTCAAGTATCAAAAATGAGGAAGCGCCATGGGGCTATGCAATCATAGAGGAGGAATTGCCACCTGCACTCGTTCAAGATAATGTGAAAGCTCATGTGTCACCCGGTGCAATGAATGTTCAAGGAGAATTTTTCACCTTTGATACTATGAGGGATGATGAAGGCTCCAGACTTTTGGAACATGGTGAAGACTCCCATCAGCAAGATGTTGAGGGACACCCTATGTGATTCATAGAGGACCAACTACAACTAATCTTCGACCTATGAGGGGAAATGGAAAACCAAAATTTTCATTAGGAGCTGATGGAACATAAATTTGGTCGTTGTACGACATGCTCTCCACTCCACAACAAAGCCAACAATACTAGGTGCAGCCACACCAACGAGTAGTAGTCCTAGTATGGTCGGATCCTCCCGAGCCTGATGGCAGAGGAAACTCGTCACGAGTTTGATCATACTTTCCAGCTATGATTTATGTTCATGTTTTCACTCTTAGCTTTCTCTAGTCATAGTTTTGTGTTTATTTTTTATCCTGACTTGCTCAATAGACAGTACAATGGTATTATGGGTATTCATTTTGGCCCACTGAGAAAAGTTTCATAGACATTTTGGTCCTAGTGCTTGAGTCGGTTTCCATTATTGGGAGCTCTAGCATCAGAAATCTTGATATGTGTTTTGAACTCTCCTTATAGAAGGTAATACAAATCACCAACTTACAAAAAAAATAACAATACAATATAATTATTCACTAATAATAATGATGATTATGTGCTCTTCGGCGTTAGGGTTTAGTTGCTAGGCTTCTTGGTTTTCTTATCTTCAGCTTCATGCTAGAGACTAGTGTGGGGGATAACATTCCCCCACCCTCCGCTCCACCTCCTCCTAACATTGAGGCCTTCCAGAGTTTAATCTCCTCTTACAAAAAAGCAATGAAGCAAGTTCCTTCATGTTTCGTCAAGAAGCTCGATGATATACCGAAGGTACTGGTTCACTCCTCCTCAACCCGCCCTTTTGCGATCCGCCTAACTGAAAATGGTCTCATAGGCCAATTTATAGGCCTATGGCCCCTCTCCCAGGTCTATGAATCAATGGTTGGAACTCAACTGGAAGAAAAAGATCAAGGGCCACATGTCTTCAGCCTTTTGTGGTAAAGGTTTCTTTGCCTTTTTGTTTGAAAACAAAGAAGATCGGGATCTATTTTTCAGAAATGGTCCATATTTCATGGGAGCAAGGGGAATGTCTTTGAACAAATGGACCCCTAATTTCAGCCTAGAAAATGATATCTTCTCTGCTATCCAGTTTGGGTTCATCTTCCTTTCCTTCCACTACATTGTTGGAATGACAAAACAAGCAAAAGCATTGGGAATACCTTGGGAAAATACATAGACCGTGCGGAACCACGAGATGAGTTGCAAGCCTGTGCTAGGCTATGCATTGAAGTAAATCTTGAAAAAGGTCTTCTCGAAGCCATTCAATTAACTCTGGATAATTGGTCTTACATCTAACAAGTAGACTATGAACAACTTCCTTTCAAATGCAAATCATGTCATGAAGATGGACATTTCGCCAAAAAATGCCCTCAAAATAAGCCAGAGCACTTAGAGGAACGAGATCAAGAGCAATGGAAACAACCAGAAAGGAAAAAGACAACAAGCAAAGCAGCCTCACACCCTCAAGACCAAGGTCAACCCAGAATCTCTAATCCAATCCCCAACTCCTCCCACAAAGGGGAATCTAGTCAAAACAAATTTGATGGGTTGGTTATTCTAGAAGAAACTCAAGAGAATTCAAGGGAAGTACAGGATGATCATGAGGAACCAGATAAATCAATACCAGTTCAAGTGAATGTTGAAATCCCAGAACAAGGCATACCCAACACCAAAAAAGGAGATCCCTTCCCTTAAAAAAACCTTGAGGTAGTGGAGGATAGGTAACTTGAAGGCTCAGGAGTAGACTTTGAATCTGAAATCTCCCAGCTGATCATCCCAAAAAATATAGGAAGGAAATCCAACAGAAATCGAAGGGAAACATAAGCAGATCGAGACAAAGAATTGGGGTTTCAACCCACCGTGGAAGAGATTCTAAAAAAGGATGGGAAATCCACCATAATCCACTCTACCACAGTCAAAGAACCATCTATCCAGCCCTCTAAAGGGGGGGCCACAAAGTCAATTAGTAAATAATGAAAGTTGTCTCCTGAAATTGTAGAGGAATGGGTAACAAAGAAAAAAATGAGGATCTGGGAAAGTTAATACATTTAGAAAATCCCTCAATCCTCCTGATCCAGAAGACCAAACTAAGGGATTCATAAGCCCTTCAAGGAATACAAAAAATTTGGAAAAAAAACAAAGGAGAAGCTATTGGTGCAAGAGGAGCTTCTGGAGGACTCTCCACACTCTAGAACACAGATCAGTTCCAACTAGAAGAAATCCATCATTCTTTGAACTGGATTCTGGTCAAGTTGCTTCACCTTCCTTCAAGTATGACTTATCACATAGTTAATATCTACATGCCAAATTATTATTGGGAAAAAGTAGATTGTTGAAACTCCCTTTTAAATCTAGCAACTTTAGATCCTCTTCCAAATCTAATTTTAGGAGGAGATTTCAATATTACAAAACACCTGAACGAAAAAAGAGGGGGTTGCATTGTTCGTGATCGGTTCTGAGAGAAGATGCATGATCTAAATTCTTCCATGGATCTAATTGATGTCCCCCCTCAAAAGGGACCTTCACCTAGAATAACAAAAGGGTTGGTATAGGCTTCATAGCTGCAAGATCCTCTCAAGTCATCCCTTGGTCCAACTCATATCATCGTCCCATTTCCCTCCTCTTTGAAAAGACTTCCAATTAGGGACCCTCCCCCTTCCATTTTAACCCCATTTGGTTAGAAAAAGGAAGATTTTTCCCCCTTATTTCAAGAACCTAGATTCAATGGATCACAGGATCCCTAGTGTGCATCTCGGAGCAAAAACTTAAACTCACAAAATTGGCCATCAAAGCTGGGCAAAAACCTTCTCCCATCCTTCGCATATGGTAGTTTTGGAAAAACAAAAAACCCTTTAAACCATTCAGGAAGCTCTAGATACAAAAGAATTCTAGGTTGACCTGCTCTCCAAAAAGAGCAGACAAATCGTAAAGGGTACATAAAGGCCTTGAGGGAAGAGGAAATTGTATGGAGGATAAAGTCAAAAGGTCTCTGGTTACATTCCAGAGACAAGAATACATCTTTTTTCACAAGCAAACTAAGGTAAGGCAGTGGAAAAATAAATTTGAGGAAATAAAACTTCCAGCATGGGAAATTTTACAGGATTTCGAAGAGATAAAATAACATGCCTCCCGGTTATATAATCAGTTGTACACGAATCCAGGGGATTGGAACGAGGACCTAAGCTAGAACTTCATTTCACATCTACCTCAATTACTCATAGAAGAGAAAAATAACGAACTCAACAAACAAGTGGAGAAAGATGAAATCTTGAAAGCTATCAATCAATTCAATCCTGAGAAGGCACCAGGCCCGGATGGCTTCACCATTATTTTCTTTAAAATATGTTGGAATATCATAAAATTTGACTACATAAGAATGCTAATATATGTTCACATATCCTATCGCTTAGGAGGATCCACCAACTCAGCCTTCTTAGCTCTTATTCCAAAAGAGAAGGGCTCTTCCTCCTTTGACAGATTCAGACCAATTTCTCCTTGCAATGTCTCTTATAAAATTATGGTCAAGATCATCTCAAATAAATTGAAGCCCCTCCTCAGCTCCTTAATATTGCCTAATCAAAGGGGTTTTGTAGCAGTTAGGAAAATTTGGGACAATATTATTCTAGTTCAAGAGGCAATTCACTCAAGTCACAGTCAAGGGGGAAAAGGCATGGCAATAAAAATAGATATGGCAAATGCCTTTGATCGAGTAAACCGTTATTTTCTTAAGTTGGTCCGAAAAAAATTTGGCTTTAATCACTACTTCATCTCTTGGATAAACTCATGCATAACACACCCTTGGATAACCCTGTGAATTAATGGGAGGACACCTCCCTTCTTTCAAGCCACAAGAGGTCTAAGACATGGCTTCCCCTTGTCTCCCATTCTATATGTGTTGGTCGTAGAACCTTTGAACAAAATATTGCAATGGGAACACCTCAATGGAACAATTTCAGGGCTCTGCATCGCAAGGTGGATGAAACGAATTAACCATTCACAATTTGTTGATGATACACTCCTCCTGGGCTGGGCTTCAAAACTAATAGCAATAAGGTTCAAGATAATCTTGGATCAATTCACTCAGATCTCTGGTGGCCCCATCAACAAAAACAAAAGCCAAATTTATGCTTGGAATATTGATGCTCGTACTCTTTTGGCGCTAGCTCAAATTCTATCCTTTCCCATCTCAGAATATTGGAAAATATTTAAATACCTGGGGATGCCAATTTGTTTAAAATCCATCCCACGAGAATATTGGCACACTCTAATCCAGAAAATTAAAAAAAGATAGAGTCATGGGGATCGATCTGGTTAAATCCAGTTGGGCATTTGATCCTAATCAAATCAATCCTCTCTTCCCTTCCCATTTTCCAATTTTACTCGCTCTCAACTCCAATGGGCTTAAAAAAAATCCTTGCTCAGTTAATAAGAAAGTTTCTCTGGCAAGGCGGCAAATCAAGCACAAAAATTTTCACCTTGTTAAATGGGATGTTGTTAAAGAACATAAGGACCATGGGGGGCTTGGAATTCATGACCCATAATTAGTCAATTTATCTCTTGGATCAAAGGTGCTCTGGAGAATAATTACGGGAAAGAAAGAATGGTGGAAATCAACAATAGTTAAAAAGTATGGCATGGGAATCAGAAAAAGAAGTATGGACTCATCTCCTCGTGGCACCCCAGGCTCCCCTGTCTGGAAGCTTCTCAGGTCTACAATTCATTTTTTTCAAAAATATATGCATTGGATCCCAGGAAATGGCAAACCCATAAACCTCTAGAAGGACAAAATTTTAAAACAAGACCTTTTGGATCAGAAGGAACATTACATCGAGCTTAAAGATTGGTTGGGAATCTATCAGAAATCAACCCTTTTTGACATTTCTGATTAGAATGATGATGGAACTTGGAATAATTGGAATCTTGGGGAAGTCCCTCGCCATCTTCAACTCGAGGCTCTCTCGTTTATAAAGGACCTAAGACATGCGACTCCAATTCATAAAAGTGTTCAGGATAGTATGGGTTGGGCTCCCAGTGGTTACACAATCATAGTAGGATATTAATCCATTCTTTCTAAAACAAACCTTCCAGATAAATCGACATGGTGGTGAAATATCTAGACTCTTGATGACTTACCCAAAATCAACATCTTCAACTGGATACTTGCACATGGGAAGATTTTAACTAGTGAAAATCTCCTAAAGAGAGGATTTCTAGGCCCCTTCCAGTGTGTTCTCTGTGAAAGAGATAGTGAAACAATTCAACACCTCTTATGGGATTTCGAGTTCACAAAGCAAGTTTGGCTCATAGCCTTTAGTAGCCTCGGCCCAAAGATCAGGTGGCCAGCCACCTTCAGACCACTCTTGGGAAAATGGCAAAAATAATATCAAAGATCGTTCCAAGGTAACATTGATTAATTGGGTTGGTTGTCATTGATGTCAACCCTTGAAGAAAGTCCGATAGTGAATTCCAATAGCACAAAGGTTTGGGTAATGGACCCAAGTTTGTTTGATGAATAATGGTATGAATTTTGATATATTTGCAAGTAAGACTATTCTAGATGTATAGTACATGTCATGCCATTTCCGGTGGTATGTGGAACGTCACATAACTCCTCACGGTTAGAGAGTTATGGCCATGTGAAGTTGGAGAACCCTCATGAGTCATCTAGAAGCCTTAAAAGGTCAAAGTAGTCAAAGTGTTTGCAAAGAAAAAATTATTTAAATAATAAAGTGAAGTGATGAGTTGAATTGAAAATAGTGGGCTGACTTGTTATGCTATGCAAGCACCCTCTACTTCATTAAAATAAACTTTACAGGACCTTGCTTCATGTGTTAAAATATGCAAGATAACTTATGTGCCAAGTTTATGCATCTTCTTTTAAACTGTTCATGTGTGATGAAATGTTCTTTTAAATGGTTAAATATGTACTTTAAATAAATACACAGCAATCATAACTTGCAGCAAATAAACCATCAAACTAACAACAAGAACAACATGATAAAGGAGTTCACCCCTCTCCGGGCTACATCTCCTTGAGCCTCCATCAATGGATGATAATGCTATGTGTATGATTGTTCATTTGTTCATTGCTTATTTACTCTGCAGTTATTGGATGATAATGCTACATTGATATAACACTTGGATTATATGGTTAAAAAGGATTATATTGCTATATCACGAATTCACCCCCCTTCTTAGTAATCCACAATTGGTATCAGAGTCGGTTCCTTCATAAATCAGTTTAATCATTGAAAGGTAGATCATGGAGAGCAGCAACTTGTATAAAAATGGAATACCATAGTTTGATGGACAAAAGTATGCATTTTGGAGCATAAGGACGAAGACATATATACAGGCACATGGATTTGAAATTTGGCAATCAATTTTAGATGGATACATAGTACCAGCAGTTCCGCCAACAAATGACAAAGCAGTGAAACTCGATCAAAATAATTCCAAAGCCACAAATGCACTTCTGAATGGTCTTGGTGAAACGGTATTCACCAAAGTTGCACATTGTAAATCCACTAAAGAGATTTGGGACAAACTTCGAAATATTTATGAAGGAGATTCAAAAGTCAAAGCAACAAAGCTTCAAACTTACAGAGGTCAGTTCGAACAACTAAAGATGAAGAAAGATGAGAATATTGCAGCTTACTTCTTACGAGTCGATGAAACAGTAAATGCAATCATAGGATTGGGACAAAAAATTCAAGAATATGTAATTGTTCAAAAGGTACTAAGATCTCTTCCTATGATATTTGACCCTAAGATATCAGCACTAGAAGAAAGAGCAGATCTAAACTCAATAAGCATGGACGAACTACATGGAATATTATGAGCATATGAAATGAGAACTAAATAGGAAAATCCAGATGTAAAAGAAGCAGCCTTCAAAGCATCCAAAAGATCAAAGCAAAAGGGAAAGAAACAAGAAAAAGAACATAGCAGCAATAGTGACGTCTCGAAAGATGATGAAGAAGTGGCCAACTTTGTCAGAAGACTAAACAAGGGAGCCGACGGTAGGTATAGAGGTAAGCTTCCTTTAATTTGTTTTAATTGTGATGGTATTGATCATTTTGCTAACAAATGTCCTCGTAAGAAAAAGAGAAATGATGAAGGTGACTCAAAAAGCAGACAAGCATATAACGGCAAAAGAAACACAAAGAAAGTTTTCAAGAAAAGCTTATGCACCAAAGAAGACATCTCATCATCAGATGAAGATGAAGTCGGTGACAGTGAGACATAAAGGGTTCTATTAATGGTAGTAGAAGACTGATAAAGAAGACTCTGAAGTAGAATATGAAGAAACCGAAGAAGAAATTGAAGAGGCGGAAGTTGACTACCGAGAGGAATTGATGGGTGCCATAGAAGGTATCAGAAGATAAAAGAGGAAAAACAAGAAGCTACAAGCAGAAATAGACAAGAAAGAAGACACTCAGGAATTAGAACAAATGATCACAAATTTTAAGGTTCAAATTGAAGAAGATAAAAGAATTGAAGAAGCACTCAAAGAACAACTAGAAGAAAGAGACAGAATCATTGAAAATTTGGAGGCAGAGATTGTCACATTAAGAAAGGATCTTCAAAATAAAAATATGCATAACAGTTCAAAAGTTTTGAATGACATTATCAACAGTCAAAGGCCTAATCATGACAAGTCTGGACTTAGATACAGTCAGATAGAAAAGGTATCAAGCTCCAAAACAGCAGAACAAGAAACATATCCAAAAAGCTATGTAGAAACAATCAAATGGGATAGGAAGGTCTAAAGAGAAAATTACAGGGACACTCCTCCACCGAGAAGATTTAGATTTTAGAATCAACGACCAACAGAAACAGATAAGTCTCGGGAAGAAGAAGGATTCATAAGAGAACCTCCTTTTAGAAGATCTTCAACTCCCAGGTATCAAACTATCTTTTTTGGTTTATGTTATGCATGTAATAATTTTGGACATAAAGCTATGAATTGCAGAGCTAACAACAGGAACATAAACAACTTTGAAAGCGATACACAAAAGGGTAATCCAAGAACGCCTAGTGAAACACAAAGAAGAAGTTACAACATGTTCGAATCATTGAGCACTGAAGTGGAATGCTACAAGTATAACAACTTTGGACACATGGCCAAAGATTGTAGAATATCAATCCCTCCTAGAGAACAACAACAATCACAGCCAGGAACCTCAGAAAAGGACATGGATAAGAAAGCAGAATCAATATAGCAATGAAGAATGCACACTCGCTCTACAAGCTAAGCAGAGGAAACGTGGTTGGTATGTTGACAGTGGTTATTCAAAACACATGATAGGTGATAGAGACAGGTTTCTTACATTAATAAAGGAAAGAGATGGATTAGTCTCCTTCGAAAATGATGATTCAGCCAAAATCATTGGAAAAGACACAATCAGAATTGGGAACAAGAATACAAAGGCAGAAAATGTTCTACTAGTAGAAGATATGAAACATAATCTTCTAAGTGTGAGTCAAATGTGTGACCAAGGTCATAAAGTTACTTTTGATTCACAAAAGTGTG
>JASDQU011400337.1:16817-28610 GCA_032191745.1 Picea mariana | reverse complement strand
AATTCATAAAAACAACAATTGCTTATCTAACAATCCCAAACATCTACTAAGATTTTGTTAACTAAATATCACCCTGCAGAAACAAAAATCGAATCATCTACTATGATTAATGTATAATTGTTCATTCACACTAATCTAAAATCAACAGGTATCTATTAGAGATCTACGTTGTGCTTATGAAATTTTATGCACTCATAATCATTTGCAATACACAATTATTTTATTTGCACACTCACACAATTAACTTATGCCCACACATAAACATATACTGGGAGAATTACCTTGGTTGGGGTGGTGGGCCCTTGTCAAACCAACAAGGTAGCTCTAAATAAATTATAGAATAGATACTTTACTCACATCCATGAATTTCAAAAACTAGCATTCATATTCTTTCAATTAAACAAATAAAATAGTAATTCAACATTCAATATCCCAGCATAACAGTGTATATTATCTATATATCGATCATCTACACAACGTCCCTTTTAAATAAGGTTAGTCATTACAATCAAAGTCTGAAGATAATCAACGAATGTTTATAAAATATTACAATTGGTGAACATAGCCTATCTCAAGGAATGGACTTCATCCTCATGACATGAAGTGCATGAGTGATGAAGTCTATCGTGGTATTCAAACAAACCAAGGATGCTTCCAACCAACCAATTTCTTGGAGCCATCGCCAGTGCACTCATTCAAAACATCAATCCTGTAGAAGAAGTTTTAGTACTGGACTAACACAGTAACAGATCTTGGTACCGGATCAATGCAGAGTAGGTGTCGAATCAGCGTAGAGTTGGTACCAGAATAGGTGGAGTACTGGAATATAACAGTTGAAATGTTGTAGTACCAGACCAACGAAAGTACTGGACGAATCTCGAAGATGAGTACGAGATGAGATGAAAGCTTCTTAAAGTAATCAAAGTAATTAGAAACATAAACAACAATCATTTAGTCCCAATTGATTAAGAAATCAAACAAATCATTTTTTTAACATGGGTTACCTCATTATGCATATGAATAAGGCCACAAGGTAGGTTTGTGGAAGAAATAGACAACATATGCATATGTCAGAGGTAAAATTGACCAATATAGAAGATAATATAAGGTAATAGGGGTGAGAAAAGGAGACCCAACATTTCCCCCATGCTTAACTCATTGCATGACCTCATGAAAAAATGTCGAAACTGGTACTCAAAATTTTGCAAAACTGAAACTATCTTCCATCCTGTCTGAATATCATTTGCCTGGCTATAGAATATTTAAACTAGAGGCCTCACTCCTAAGCTCATTCTTAATCACACCGGTGTATTGGATCAAATGCAAAAATTTGTTAAGCTTAGCAGAGGCTTCTTCTTTGCATCCTGTAACCTTCATTTATATTCTTTCAATTGTGCATTTTCTTCCTTAATGTGCCTACCTAAAACTTGATACTCTGTAACCTCTTGTTTTAACTTCTTATTATGTTTTGTAAGTTTCCCAACCTTCAATACCAATTGTTGATTGATCAAGGAACCGACAGGATCAGATATGGTTTCTTTCTCAGCTACCTCCCCTCGGGCTTCCACCTCCTTCCTTAAACCTCTTAAGGTCTCTGTTACTAACCCCTCGGTCTCACTAATTGTTTCTCCACAGAAACTTTCCTTCTCTGGAGAAGTCAGAATATCAATAGGCTCCTCTGGAAAAGAAGCCACATGTGGAGTTATTATTTGTTTAGCCATGCTTCATGCATTAGATGTGAGGATTCTTTATATGTAATGATAGGAGTAGATGTTTCCCCAAATAATTTTCTCTTCTTTGTTGTAGGAGCAGATGTAGATCCCATAACCTGTTTTTCCTGCATAGATTTTGCTTCTACCTTAGAGGACTGAGGTGTAAACTCTAGAGTTTGCTTCTTTTGTACCTTCTTCATTTTTACTCTAGGGGATTGAAGTGCAGGTATGGAAGTCTTCTCTTTCTGTACGCTCCTCGTTTTTACCCTAGGGGGTGGAGGTGTAGATACAGGAGTTGGTTCTTTCTGCACATTCCTCGGTTTAGGCTTCCCCCTACCTCCAATTTTCATTTCAGGAGTCTTCTCCAACTTACTAACTGACTCTTGAGGAAACTCAATAGTTTCCTTAGGGGCATCATATGAAACTTCATTTTGATCATATTTCTTCCTTTTTCACCTCTCACTTCATGGAAATTTAATTTTATGGATCGAGGTTGGACTTTGTTCCTTAGATTGGGAGGACCTCTCCTTCTTGGATGTAGTAGGATTCTTTGTCGTAACGAACTTACCCTTGTCCAACCTATCAATAGGCTTGGATGAACTAGGTGAAATAGCGGTCCCTTTGGTTCATGGATTCTTCTCTCTGTTTTTCCCATCTTTTAGTTTTATGCCTGACTCCTCACTACATGCCTTTGTTTCATGTTCTTATACAAATTTAGAAACTCCATATTGAGTAAAGTTTTTTTGTGGGAGTTTTTTCCAACTGATCCCTTGGTTTCTTAATGCATGGACAACCAGTAACTTCATCAACCCATGGTGGTAGAGACTAGTTTCAGGTTTCTTGGACGTTGATTTAACTCTTCTCACCATTTTGTTTATACTCATCCAGAGGAAATGGGGAAATCAATTTGTGTCCCTCCTTCAAAATGCAACAAAAGTTTTAAGTGATATAAGAAAGTCATGACATACCTTCCTTCACAGGTGAGAAACCTCTGCAAGCTGATGAGCATTGTCCCGTACTCCTCCTTAATACAACTACGGGGAATACCTTTGGTCTAATCGGGATCCTGGTGTTTCAGCTTTAGAAAATTCTGACAAAGACTTCTTTCGATGATCACCCCCTTAAAATATTTCTCTTCAGAGGAAGGAAATTGTGTAGCTTCCGCTATGGTGGCTTATGTTATCATCAATTTCAATTCCCCCAACTGAACACTCTCTTCATCATAGGTCTGAGAAAAGGCACAAGATACCCCCTCATGATGTCCTTTGAAATTTTCTAAGAACGTGAACCAGCCGGTATGCTCAAATTTCTCCTTGCAAGCTTGGTATTCCATGTCTCCCTGTATAATTGGAACAGTAGTTTGTGTCTATCAACCCCCATGCTGACTTAAAAGAAATTCTCACAGTGTGTGAGGAAATGGAACATAGGACAAGGGCTTAGTATCGGAACAAAGCAGCGCACAGTGGAGTACTGGAAGCGAACGGAGTATGAAAACAGCATGAAGGGACAAATCACAGTGTGAATGTAGATTGTATGAAAAAAGAAGATGTAAATAACACTCATCTAGATGGCGAAGCCATCCATAGGAGCATTTATAAGTTGGAATTCATATTACAACTGTCAAATCCATGGTAATAATGGCAAGGTAAGATCAGTCATATTCATGAATAACTTAAAGGATCATATGGAGGTTTGTGTTGGATCATGTTCACGGTAATGTTGGGAAATGATTATGGGAGATTTGGTCAATGTGACCGAAATTCACAGTTATGCAACCATTTGACGTCATCGTGACAGGAAAAGAATCATGGATTCAACATGCATTAATATGTGGTTTAAATAAACCATTCACACGACATGATTTTGGATCATGGTACTATGATGTTTATTCACCATATGAACAGAGGTCTTTGACCAGAGTGTTTGAAAATTGAATTGGTCCTCTTAAAGGTATAAGTCCTTCATACTCTCAACATATTATGACCAGCCCATCAAAAGCTTTGAGTGCATATGAATGATTTCTTTAGCAGGAAATACCCTCAAGATTTAAGAAGGTCATGGTAGAGAATTTGTAATAATTGAGGAAAGGAGGATGCATGAGAGCAACCACACATCTAGTACACAATTGATGTGATTCTTTAATAAAATGGGATAAAATAGTGAGATTATACCTCTTATTAGTTGAAACATTTTTATAAAGAAGAAACACCTTTGAGTATAGAATAAGAGATACCATGCTTCATTGTCAGTACCAGACCACAACTCAGTACTAGACCATTTCTTTATAACTTGTTGTAGTACCAGACCAATATAGGCCTTCTCCCTCAATACCAATGAACACAAAGGTGAATATTTTTATAGTACCAGAACAACACAGATACTTTCCCAGTACCGAATGAACATAGAGAGAATATTTGTAGTGTTGGAACAACACAAAGATGTTATCTAGTACTGGATCACCACAAAATTTTACTCTGGTACTCAATGAAAATTGGATAAGGTACCTGGTGGCATGTTTTGTAGAATGGAACTTTGTAAGATTCATTTTGTAGTTATTACTGGCATCTACTGATGTTTATGGAGGAGAACATGTAAATTTATTATGTTGCAGGACCATATAGGTAAAACAACAAACAAGACACTGGTACCAAAAACTCTGAAATTGAAGCGAAGGTAAAAATGAGGCAAAAGAATTCAATGACTGGGCTCCAAGATCTGTAACAAGAAGGTACTCTGTAGCTAGACAGCCTCATGTTGAGATTCATAATCCTCCTCTTTTTGGAACCAAGTTGATCACTGCTTCTGTTGCCACTTCCATTTTATTATAAAAATAACCCTAACTACTACTATTCTGTGGATTTTTTCGAGACCAGATTAGTTAATGCTCACGATGTTTTCAGTTTTAAGGAGTCTAGAAGACTTAAATAAAACTCCATCTACTATCACATGGACTTTTCTCAAGCCCAGGCTAGTTTCTACTCACCTTTGTTTTCAATTTTTATGAGTTTGAAAAAATTAAAGAAAACTCCATCTACTGTCCCATGGATTTTTATCAAGCCCAGGCTAGTTCCTGCTCGCCGATGTTTTCAATTTTTAGGAGTTTGAAAAACTTAAAGAAAACTCCATTTATCTCCTTTTCCATAAATGATCTACCTAGGCTGGATAAAGGGATAAACCCACACCTAGAAGATGTCCTTCTTATTCATTTATCTACATGAGAACACAATCAACTTTTTGTTTTTGTTAGTAACACCAAAATTTCTATCTAATTTCTTTTTGTTTTGGCGGATCAACTGGAGGATAAATCCCCTTTCTTACCAATTGCATTTCATAATTTTGAAGAACATTTCTGATAAAATCCTCTTTAAATAGGGGATTATGATAAACCTTCAATCGATGTCCATTCACAACAAAACAGGTCTGATTCTCATCAATAGTACCATTTATCTTAACTAAACCATGAGGTAGCTTTCCTGTTACAAGATAGTTGGCTACATTTTCATACCAAGGAATGTAAGTAGAAATAGAAAATAGATTCTCATCTGGAAAATTGTCATCTACCGGTGCATTATCACCTGTATGAATGAGTCTAGACAAGAAATCAACAAATAAATTATATGTTCCAGGTGTATCAATGATGGTGATATTGAATTATTGTAGCAATAGCAACCATCTAGTCACTCTAGCATTTGTAACAGGTTTGTTCATCAAAAATCTGATGGTTGAGTGGTATGTATGTACAAAAACTCCATACCCTATTATGTAGTGTCTAAACATATTAATGGCATGTACTACTGACAAGAATTATTTTTCAGTGACAGTGTAATTTACTTCAATAGATGAAATATTTTTGCTGAAAAAGTATAATTGTATATGGCATATGGAACATGGACTTCCCTTTATCCTAAAACAGCCCCCAAAGTTGTATTTGAGGCATTCGTGCAGATATTAAAAGGAAGAGACTAGTTTGGTCCTCTTAAAATGGGGGCACTTGAAAGCTTTGTTTTTAAAATTTTAAAAGAAATATGACATTTTTCATCCCAACGAAATTCATCCTTTTTTGCTAATAGTTTGAACAGTGGGGAAGCTAGGTTTGTAAAATTATGAATGAACCTCTTATAGTAGCCAACATGCCCTAAAAATCTTCTAACTTCTTTCTGTGAGCTAGGGATTGTGATTTGAGAAATGATGTCAATCTTGGCAGGGCCTACCCTTATTCCGGTACTGGAGATGTGATGACCTAAAAAAATTCCTTCAGTGAGAATCATTCTATATTTTTCATGACTGAGGGAAAGGTTGGTCTCTTTACACCTAATCAACACTTTCTCCAAATTGTCCAATGCTTAGTAGAAATCATCCCCATATATTGTGAAGTCATCCATGTAGACTTCTACACAATCATGGGTCAAATCAAAGAAAATGGCCGGGACAGCCCTTTGAAAGGTGGCAGGGGAATTACACAAACCAAAAGGAAGAAACCTATAAGCATAGGTACCCCATGGAAAAGTAAATGTGGCTATGTCCTAATATTCAGGTGAAATTTGGATCTAATTGTAACCACTAAACCCATCCAAGAAAGAAAAATACCTCTTCCCAGACAAACTGTCCAAGTCCTGGTCTATGAAAGGAAAAGGAAATTAATCCCTGTAGGTAGCCTTGTTCCATTCTCTAAAGTCCACACAAATCCTCCATTTACCATTTTTATTAGGGACAATAGCTAATGAGGATACCCACTTGCTATCCAAAATAGGGTAAATAAAATTGGCATGCAGGAGTTTTTGGAGTTCTTCTTTCACTGTGTCTTTTAAAGATGCATTCATTCTTCTTTGGGGTTTCCTAACATGTATGATTTGGTCATTGGTGTAAATATGATGCATACAAGTGTCTGGGTGAATCCCTTTCATGTCGAAGTACTCCCATGCAAAAGCACCAAATTTTCCTTGAATCATTTGAATCAATTTTTGTTGTTGATTTGTTTCTAAGATAGCATTGATATACAAGGATATTCTAGGACTAATTTTAATAGTATATATGGATGATTCTTTTCCTTCATATATTTTTGAAATGGTGGGAACTGTAGAGGTGGAGCGGGTGCCGGATTTCCTAAAATTCAGAGCTGAAGATATGTGTATATTCTGGAAAAGATTGAGGGTATTCAATGCATTCGGTATCAGCCAAAAACAGGCTTAAAATTTGTTCTTAAGTTTTCTCTTGAACTCATTTTATTTGCTCGAGTGTTAAAAATGGATGAGTACAGTCCTCCTGCCCATAGAGATTCTCCAACCAGAAAGGAACTTTAATTGTTCGTCGGGCAGAAGGAAAGAGAATAAGTTTTTGACTTTGGATCCCATTGGATATTGTCATCTCTCCATATCGACAACTAATAAATGCATCAATAGTGGCCAGCCAAGGTCAGCCAAGCACCATTGGATGTCTTAGTTTGGAGGATTTAGGATGAATCACCAAGAATTCCACAGGGTACTCCCAAGAGGCCAAAGTGACTATTACATCATCTAGACTTTCTGCTCGACTGATAACTGATTTGTCCGCTAATTCCAGCAAAGTCAACATTGGTCTTAGGTTATTTAGTTGTAGCATTTTCATGGTGTCAACCAGAATAAAATTTATTGTTGCTCCTAGATCAATAAGTGTGTTTGGAAAATAAACACCATTAATTTCTATGGTCACCACTAGATTTCCTGGATCATTATATTTAAATGGAATTTTTTATATAAATTATGATAATTGTCCAACCACCTGTATAACAGGAGGCTCCTTCCTCTTCCTCCCTGGATTTTTAATGCAAGTATACTTTACTATATTAGCATAAATAGGAATTTCCTTGATGGCTTGAAGTAGGGGAATATTGACACATATGTTTCTAAGTTTGGTCTCTAGATTATTCCCTAGAGGTACCTCATATTTTCTTCACAAGTAACCTTTCTGGATAAGGGGGAGGATTAGTTTTATGAGGTATATTTTTTTATGGATGAGGAATGTGAGGAGGAATTTCTTGTTGTACAGGGGTGTTTATTTATTCATTTGATTGGTTATCCAATTGTTCTTCTTATTCAACTACTTAGGTATCTACTTGTTCTTCTTCTTGAATAACCACAATAGGATTTGGTTTATTCAAAACCCTCCTTGATCTTAATTGAATTCCATTTAGTGAAGTAGGATTTATCACATAAGTGGGAAGGTTTGTACTTAAGATTTTTTACAGGTTGTGTAGGTCTATTTCTTATATTAGGAATGTGTTGTGCAGGAATAGGGGTAGGCTAAGGAGGGTTTGGGATAGGTGCATCTTGCATTTGTTGCTACATATTTGGGTTCATAGGAGATGTAAGTTGTTGTCATTCCAGATTTGGGTTAATAGGAAATGCAAGTTGTTGATGCAGCTGCGGAGGTGGAGGGAGAGCAGGTGGATTAAATCTTGGTAGCAACTAAGAAATATTGGAAGCGTATTGTGGGTAAGTGGGAAGTTTTATTGGTTGAAAGGTAACATTCCCATATGCAGGCCCTCTCCATCCTTGTTTCCAAGGCTTTATTTGTGGTTTTTGAGGTTAGCATTGAGGGTAAGGAATTGGAGGTACCCATTGTTGTTGTGAATATTGGGTGGTAGGATATACAAACATATTAGTTTTTTGTTGTCTCCATGCCCTCTTGGGGGGATATGATGTTTCCTGAGGTTCTACCCCTCCCTTGAAAATGGATTTTAGTCTAGGTAAAGAAGGGAACTAATTGGTAGGGTGATATTCTATACAGATTCCACAAAATTCAATGACATTAATGGGAAATTCCTTTTCAGGATGCCTTTTCCTACATCAAGGATAGAAAATTGCCAAAGTAGCATTTTTTTCTTGTTGTTTTCTTTTGATTTTAATGGGATCAAGTTGGGTGTTGATGGTGTTGAGGATGTATGTTTTGAATTTTTCTAGTAGATTCCCCAATTCTATCCTAGTAACACCTCCTGGTGTGGGTTTAGTAATTCTGTTTATAGGATCCCTTACACTTTTTCCTATTTTGGCTTGGCTGCGAGAGCACCTTTTACAGTACTCTACATTATCTGTGAACGGCTTATGATACACATCTCCAGAACTCATGAGGTTTAGTACCTCGATACAGTCACCCCTTATACCTTTTAGGAAGATGGTCCTAATTGTGGTTATGTCTAAGGAAAATTGTTTTGTCTTTTGATAGTTATATAGGAACCTTTCTAGGTAATATTCCAAACTTTCCTCCTCAAATTGTTGCATTTTAAATATGTCATTCCTAGCATCCCTAGGTCTGCGGTAGTCTTGAAATTTCTAGAGGAAAGCCTCATTCATGCCATCCCAAGATAATATAGTGTGTTTTCCTAGGCTCATAAACCACCTTAATGTTGAGTCTTTAAGTGTGGTTGGAAAGAGTTTTAGTTTTTTTGCATTATCAGTGTAATTATAACTCCTACATAGTATATCAAATTCAAACAAAAATGAACCATGATATTCTTTTGACATACCATGGAAGTGAGGTAATGAAAGTGGAATATTCTTCATAGCAACATCACTGGTAATGTCTAATATTCGGAATCTAAATGTCTATGTCGTGTTGTTTTCATTTCCCTCTTCATCCGTGATTTCTCCAAATAACACATTGTAGGGTGATGGTGATGTCTCCCCACTAAGTGATGGTTCAACTACTGGGTTGTTTGGTATATCCAACTATTCCAATACATTGTGTGTCGACCCAATGGCATATGCAACCTCTTCTAACACTAGCTTTGTCTCTTTTCCATCCCTTCCTTCTGATTGGGTCGCCAGTGCTTCCCTTCTTTCTTGTTGTACTATGTTTTCAATTTGAACAGTAGCTTCAGATTTGTTACGTTTGGCTATTTTTTCAATTGTTGCCTTTGAACTTTCTCCTCTGAGAATTGTTTCTGCATAGAAATTATCTAAATTAGTGTGGTGGGAGGGGGGGGGTTTCTTGTTGTTTGGTTTTCTAAATTTTATGAAATTTTTGAGGCAATAAATCTAACTTTACCATCTCTATGTCTACTCATAAAAAGAAGAAACTCTAATACTAATAAAACACAAACTTTTAACTACCGAAGGTAATAAGACAACCTGACTTTGGAACAACCCCACCAAAGTGTATGCATAGTTTCTTACCTCTTGTCTTACCATATTCTCTCCACCCTCAGGTTGTCCTTAAATCCAATCCAAACTTATCAAACCAATCAAACTCAAAATGATACCTATTACTGTTTACAACTCCCTAGCAATGACGCCAAATTGTTGGTGTAAATACATGTTTAGTATATTGCACTCATTTATATATCAATCTAGGATTCGTAATCAAAAGAGTTGTTACACTATATGTGACGAAAGTAGGTAATCTATCTATGTTTGTTCTATCTAGCTCAATCAAGAAACAATCAATAACACAATAGTTTGTTTTTGGAATATCTAAACACTATTCTTCACACAACTTCAAACTAGAAGATAAAGCTCATAGTAAAAATCTCAAGAAAACACTCGGTTGAAAAAGGTTCTTGCTCAGATAACAATTCTATTCATTATAGGCTCATGAAATAAAATGATGAATTGAGACCCTGCTTCCTGTAGAAATTGAATTCACATAACAATTGAAAATTCACTTTATTTACTCTTGGAAAGAAACCAATCATGACCTAATCAATTCCAATCAAAACTTCCTTCCTCAATACGTGAGATAGTCAATTTGATTGAAAGACTTCATTACTGAAGCATGAAGGGTGAGAGATGAAGTCTAATTGTTCTTGTACCTACTGAGGACAACACAATTACTAAGACTTCCAAATTCAGAAAAATAACAATTGTTTATCTAACAATCCCAAAGATCTACCAAGCTTGTGTTGACTAAACATCACCCTGCAGAAACATAAATAGAATCATCTACTATGATTAATGTATAATTGTTCATTCACACTGATCCAAAATCAACAGGTATCTATTTAGAGATATATGTTGTACTTAAGAAAGTTCATGCACTCAGAATCATTTGCAATACACAATTATTTTATTTGCACACTCACACAATTAACATATGTCCACACATAAACATATACAAGGATACTTACCTTGGTTGGGGCGGTAGGCCCTTTCCAAACCAACAAGGTAGTTCTAAACAAATTACAAAATAGATACTTCACTCACATCCATGAATTGCAAAAAATGGCATTCATGTTCTTTCAATTAAATGAGTGAATTAGTAATTCAACATTCAATATCCCATCATAACAGTGTATATTATCTATATATCGATCATCTACACAAGGTCTCTTTTAAAGAAAGTTAGGTGTTACAATCAAAGTCTAAAAATAATCAATGAATGTTTATAAAATATTACAATTGGTGAACATAGCGTATCTCAAGGAATGGACTTCATCCTCATGACACAAAGTGCATTAGTGATGAATTCTATCATGGTCTTCAAATGAATGAATGATGCTTCCATCCAACCAATTTCTTGGAGCCATCACCAGTGTAGTCATTCAAAATGTCAATCATGTAGAAGAAGATTTAATACCGGACTAACACAATAATATATCTTGGTACCGGACCAACGCAGAGTTGGTACTAGATTAGCGCAGATTTGGTACTAGAATAGGCGGAGTACTGGAATAGAACAATTGAAATGTTGTAGTACCGGACTAGTGGAAGTACCAGACAAATCCTGAAGATGAGTATTGGATGAGATGAAAGTTGCTTAAAGTAATCAAAGTAATTAGAAGCATAAACAACAATCATTTAGTCCCAATTAATTAAGAAATCAAACTAATCATGTTTTTAACATGGGTTACCTCATTATGCATAGGAATAAGGTCAAAAGGTAGGTTTGTGGAAGAAATAGACAATATATGCACATGTCAAAGGTAAAATTGACCAAGATAGAAGATAAGATAAGGTAATAGGGGTGTCAAAATTGAGACCCAACAATGTCCATGGCATGGATCCTCTAATTATTAGGTAAACTGGTTTCCATCAATGTTATAAAGGTATCCATAGGTTCTATTCCATCAAATCACAATAGATTGCACAGTTCTGACCCAACCCAACAC
>JASDQU011400336.1:76774-94006 GCA_032191745.1 Picea mariana | reverse complement strand
AAGAAGCAAGGCCATTCAGATCTGTTGCATTCCAATGCTGTAGCTTGATGGTTTCTAGAATGTTGAGGTGACTTTGCTTCCAACAGTGCTGCCAAGGGAGCGAATCATTCCTGAAGATTCTTCGGTTCCTTTCCTTCCATATTTCCAAATTATAAATCTTGGGAGAAGTTGCCAGATATGATTGATAAGGGGTGATTGAAAATCATTGTCTCTCCATTCTGTTATGGTGTCGATGATGCTGTCTCGCTTGCGGTCCAAGCTGCACATGATCAATGCACCTTGATCCCAAACTTGAGTGGTGTAGGGGCAAGTGTTGAGGAGATGGTTCATAGTCTCGAATTATTATCCAAAAAGCATACAGATGGACGGACCAACAAAACCCCTTTTCGAGAGGTTATCCCATGTGAGGATGCTCGAGTGAGTTACAATCCAGAGAAAAAGATTGATTTTTGGCCAGTGCTTCAGGGCCTAGATTTTTTTCCACTCCTTCCTTAGGGGTAATGGATCCGATTGATTTTTAATGGCATAGGATTATTTTATGTTGAAGGTTCCCCTTGGAAAGTATCCCCATCGTAGGATGTCCTCCCCTGTCAGAATGGGGATTTTCCTTTTCTTGATTTCACTATGCCAGGGCCGAAGGTCCACGTGTGCCTCTAAATTCAGGTGCTCCTTGTTTGAAATCCAGCCTCTCCAGGTGGGCTCTGTTGGATTGTCCTTCTAGTAGTCTGCCACTTTTTTCAAGCCCGCCTGTGAGGCTGGGATGCTGAAGGTGTCATCCCAGTATTCATACTCTAGAATTGGCCACTGCTACCACGAATCTTTCTAGAACAAAGTTGTTTTCCCATTTCTAATTTCCCAGAAGGCGTGACTTGTGACAATATGTCGATTCTGCCTGGCTGCCATCCAGATTAGGGATCTAGGGTTGTCCCCATTCCATCTAATCAGGCTCCTCTCTGCCATGTTGGGTGCATATTTCCTTCTCCATAGCTTGGCCCATAGATCTTGAGGTTTTTTGATCCATCTCCACCAGATATTAGCGCTTAGGATTTTGTTCATCACTAGGGGATCCCTTAACCCAAGGCCCCCTTGAGCGTTGGGTTTGCAAAGTTTATCCCAGCTGATCAGTGCCAGTTTTTTCCCTGTTTTAAGGCCTTTCCAGAGGAAATTCCTTTGCAAGTTTTTGATGGTAGAAAGGATAGAGTTTGGGGCCGCGGGAGCATAAAAGGTATAGATAGGTAGGTCTTGTAGCATGACTTTAAGTAAAATGAGGTGATTAGGGAGATTGAGGGATCTATAGGTCTAGGAAGAAAGCCTCTTAGCAAAGGAGGAGAGAAGATTCTCCCACGAACTGTTCCTTAGGGCGTTGTCCAGCAAGAGGATGCCAAGGTATTTGGATGGAAGGAAGCTTCGGGTGAAACCCAGGATTTCAAAGAGATGTCGTTGAATCGGAGCAGGTGTATTGAAGAAGAAAATCTAGGATTCGTCTATTTTGAAGTCCAATCCTAAGGCATCACAAAACGTTTGAAGGATCGAGAGGAAAGAGTGGGCTTCCTTTACTATGGGGGAGCCCATCATTAGGGTATCATCAACAAATTGGCTGTGGGAGATTGGAGGAGAGATATCGCGCAAGGGTAGATGAGTCAACGATTTACTTGCTATGGCGATGTGAATAGAGCGACTGAGACCCTTGGCCATGATGATGAAAAGGAAAGGGGATAAAGGGTCCCCTTGTCTGATTCTTCTAGAGGGAGAAAAAGGATGAGAGGGGACCCCATTAACCAGGATAGAAAATAAAGTAGAGGAGGTGATATTTAGAATACATTCTACCCAAGTGTGGTTGAAGCCAAAGGCTAGGAGAATTGCATGCATGTAATCCCAGCTTAACTTGTCAAAGGCTTTGGAAAGGTCCAATTTTAGGAGCATACCCAAAGTACAGGTCTTCTGCAAGGAGTGAATCACTTCATGTGCTAGGATGACGCTATCCAAGATTTGCTTGCCTTCCACATAGCTCGATTGCTCTGGAGAAATGATCTGCGGTAGGATGGGCTTGAGTCTTCTGGAGATCACTTTGGTTAGGGTTTTATAGACGACGCTGCAAAGAGAGATGGGTCGAAAATTCTTGGGGTGATTGATTTGCCCCTCTTTGGCAATGAGGGTTAGGAAAGTAGCGTTGAGAGCCAGGAGGATTTTCCCTGAAGATCTAGAGTCTTCGATGATTTCCCAAACCTCTTCCCTGATCATCTTCCAGCAATGATGTAATAAGTCTCTAGTAAATCCATCTGGTCCTAAAGCTTTGCCTTTGTGGGTGTCCTGGAGTGCTTGATCTACTTCCTCAAGAGCGATGGGCTTGACAAGAGATGCATTTTGTTCCTGAGTGATTAGGTTAGGTATGCGATGCGTAATCTTGAAAATGGCTTGAGATATGTTTTGTATGGGTTCCGCCAAGAGGTCTTTGTAGTAAGTGACTAGTTCCTTTTCCAGATCATCATGAGAATGGATGATTTGGCCATTTCTAGAGGTTAGCTATGTGATTTGATTGGTGTGCTGCCACTGAAGGGTGGACCTGTGAGAAAATTTGGTGTTTCGGTCACCCTCCTTGAGCCACTGGATGCAAGATTTTTATTTCTACAAAATCTCTTCTTGGGCTTTCCTGTCTTCCAAATGTTGGCTTAAAGTTGCTTCCTGGGTTTTGAGGTCTTCAATGAGTCCCTGCTCCCAGATTTGTCTTTGTACCATGCTCATTTGATCCTTCAGGTGTTTTTGGGAGACAAAAATATTGCCAAAGGTTTGCCTATTCTAGAGTCTGAGCTGTTTCTTAAGATTCTTGAGCCTCTGCTGGAATTGATACATATTGAAGCCGTAAGGTATCTATGCCTCCCTCCACTACCCATGGATTTTTTCCTGAAAATACAGGTGGCTGAGCCAGAACTGTTCAAACCTGAAGGGTTTCCATCCTGGGGTGGGAAGCACATCCAGCCATAGCTGAATGGGCTAGTGATCGGACCCATGAAAATCCAAAATGGTTTCCTCAAGAGCTGTGCCTTCCAACAGTAGGGAATCTGATATTAGGAACCAATCTAGTTTGCAATCTATTTGATATGTTCCAGTTCTCCTATTTGTCTAGGTGAAGGTGCCATTAGGGGTTTCTAGGTCAATGAGGTTGATGTTATCTATAATATTTTGAAAATTGTTGGATTCCTATTCCAGGCACCGAGTTCCTCCTTTTTTTTCATCTAGGTTGTGTATCAGGTTGAAGTCTCCCCCTACAATCCATCTATTCTCCTTGGTTAAGGTAGACAAGTACTCCAGATTTCTGAGGAAGGTTTGCTTATCCCTGGTGTTGTCTGGTCTGTGGACATTGGAGAGGTGGCTAGGTTTATTGGAGCCGATGAGTCTGTAGGCGGTCATGATGAACCATTTGGTCGCGATGAAGGTTTCCATAATGGTTGTGTTGGAATTCCAAAGTACATCTAGGCCTTTGGCTGTGCCTGTGGCCGCTGTGGATACCGCTTTCCCTTGCTTCCAACAGTAGGGGAGAAGATTATCTATGTCTTCAGTAGCGCATTTTGTTTCTTGGAGCAATATTATGTCCGGTTTCTCTGCTAAGATCAAATATCGTAGCAGTTTTTGTTTGCTACGCCCGTTGAGACCTCTTATATTCCAAGAGAGGACCTTCATGAGGAGGAGGGGGAGGGGAGAGGGGGAAATATATCCGAGATGAGGTGGATCTGCCCAAATTTCACCATGAAGTGACCTATCTCTTGTATGATCTTGTTCGCCAACTTCCTTCCTCTTCTCTTTTCATCTTTCTGGGGTTTTCTCTATTCCTTTGGCTGATTCACTTGTGTTATCAAACCCTTGCTGGATTTGGCTGTGGATCTGACGACGGAGTTAAGGAAGACCTTGTGCACTTTTCGTAGTTGATTTGGAGGTATGGTTTACAGTTTCTGATGTCGGTATGCATGCTCCAGGTGCTCCAGGTCCACACCTGCTAGTTCTTTCTCATCGAGGTCCATCTCAGCATCCCCATCCTTTGTTTCCAGGTGATCCTCTATTCGAGTTGTGGGGTATGTTGATGAAATGTTTGGATTAGTCTTCGACATTGATCCCTCTTTCTCTTAACCTGTTTGCTGGGGTATTTTCTCAGTCTGCACCTCTTTGGGGTCTGAGGGGTTCTCCGATTGATCTTGTAGGATCATATATTTGTTGCTGGTGGATGGATCTTTACTTGTCTGGGTTGCCTGCTTTCTTCCTCCATGTCTGCGCTTTCCAGGCGCCTAAGAGAAGCCATCCTTGTCTTTGTCGACATCTGAATTCCCCTCTTTGTTTGTGGCATTGAGGGGGCATTCTATGAAGAGATGCCCATGCTCATGGCATTTTCTACATCTGAACAAAATATGTTCAAAGTCAATGGTTTGCATCTAGTCCTCATAATGATATTCTAGGACTATGGATCCCAGGAGCGGCTTGGCTATATTTAGGTATACACATATGCACGCATATGAGGTGCATCGTCTTTGCTTAGTGGCCTCCGAATATTTGACATAGACGCCAATACTGCTACCTGTGCCTGGAAGAACCTCCTCCAGCCAAAATTCTTGAGGTAGGGAATATAGTCTGATCCACACTGGTGCATGTGTGAAGTCTTCCGTTTCAGGGCTAAATTTCTCTATTCAGAACCTCAAGAAGAGTCCCATTGAGTTGAAAAAATACGGCCCTCCATAAAAAATGCGGTTTCGATCCTGGAGGTTTTGCAGGATGATGGTGAAGAAACCCTTGGAGCCCAGTGGTAGTTCATAATGTCCTTTCGGCTTCCACTAGTGTTGTATCCATTTGACCAAGTCCCGTTCTGAGGGCCAGAGCCCTAAAAATTTACCAACTAAAGCATAATCCCTCATATATTTCTTCTTCTCCTCAATGTGGGGAGAACTTACAATGTATTTCAGGGCATGTGGTGCTTGTGGGATACACTTGCTTGGTAGCCATGGCCTTGATGCACTTGCAGGTGCTGGCTCTTTCCTTGAATCAATGTCCATATCCTTGCCTTTGAAGGTTCCTTCGGCCAATAACTTAGATCATAGATCCGAGGGAGGTTCGAACGTGGGCTGCTTGGATCCCTCTCCCATGCTTCCATTCGTCGTTGCTTAGCTGTATGTGGGGCCTCTCCGCCCTCCCTCCTTCAGAGGCATGTGCCCCAATGGGGCGAGCAGTTGTAGTAGAGCAGTAGAAACCCTCAACCCTATCTTGATGTTGCAGAATATTACAACTTTACTTCCTACCACATTTTATGACTGTAACATATTAACTTAACTACTAAACTTCATTTTCTACTAACTGTTAGAAAATGCTTTGTTGAAGATTAGATTTTATTGGAACGTGTGAGTGTATTCTTTATACACTCTTCCATGAGTGCAACATATTAATTCAAGTATTAAACTTCTTGCATTATGGGCTGTTAGCATTAAAACTTAATAATTGCATGTCTAGAAACAAGAATAATGATTTTGCTGCAACATTGTACATTGGTATTTCTATGTTCTATCTGCATTACGAATAGAACTGAACGTCGGTTTTCCATTTTTTGTTTGCATAAAAAACTGGTGGATTCACACAGTACATTGGCATATAATTGTTACATGTTCCATATTAGAAAATATAAGCTAAGTAAACACAATATCGAAGAGGTATGAGAGCACTGAACCATGCCAATTAGGACATGCGTTAAACCCAGAAAAGAGGCAACAACGAAGAGTCGAAGGCAAATATTTTTTAATATCAAATGCATTTAAAAAAATAAGAAAAACACCGAGTATTGTACATCTATCCTTAGAAATTGGACCCAGTTCTCCGGGCCAAAACATTGAAGGTATTTGCGACAAACACAGACACGAGATCTGCAACATGCAAGATCTTTGCAGTTTTCTCCTCGATGAATCATGCTGTGCTAAAATTGATATTTTTCACAAGCTTCCCCTAAGGAAGAAGATGAAAATGGTTGTAGGGAAAGTAGAATAGCCGATAGCTGAAACCGCCTCTTCATAGTCCAAAAAATTCAGTAGCACAACTTGCACGTGCAATTCTAGAGGCCCAAATTAGTCCATTCTGGGCAGAAGGAGATGATTAGTAGGAAAATGCCTTGCAGAAGCGAGAGTTTTGGAACTAATTCCCAAAGATGTTAATCAATATTTTTTTGGCTTGAAATATATCTCTGGGAGCATCAACATATCATTGCTTTACTGTGAAACTCTTCTGCCCTGAACGAACTAATTTGGAACTCTGGAATTCCTACTTTTGCGCTGCAAAGTGGTTGTTGCGTTCACCGTTGGTTTCTTTTCTGAAACTCCTTTTGGTGTTGTCATCACCGCCATCACTGAACCAAGAAGTTTCGTTCGTTATGGTTGATTTCAATTTGGGCGCAGGAGTGGGAAGATTCTCTGCATTGTTGTATCATCGTCCATCAGATCATCTTCTTCTGGCTCGAAATTCATGGCATCAACTTCTACGACAACCATGAATGCAAGTGGAAAACTTCTCTGAGCAACCAGGGTTGCCATGGAATTTTTTGGCTTGGAATATATCTCTCGATGTACCAAGGGACCATCTCCTTGTTTGCTCCTAGGTGGAGGGAGATGAATAGTAAGAATATGCCCTAGAATAGTGGAACCTCTGGCCATTATGCCCCAATGTGTTTACTGTGTGTGGAGAGAACTGCTTCCAGAAGTTATTAAGAATTTCTATTTGCTCGAGATAATGTTTGAAATGAAAATCGGGGAGGGATAATATAACCCTCCGCAAATTATGGTTTAATTCGTATCAATGGAATGTGTCCTCGAGCCTTTCGCTGATCAATGAAAATTTCTAGGGTTTGTGTGGAATGAGTTGTCACCATCACAACTCACTAATTGCACAATTAGAAAAAAGTGTGAAGGTGGTGGTGACGGCGAAAAGAGATTAAGAATTAGAAATTTCTTGGAAGGACCAACCCGCCCGCGCACAAAAAAAAAATATTGCATCGCCTTTCAAATGAATACTTGGAAAGGATAACATACTTGTGAGCAAATCTTAGTTTAATTCGTAGTAATGACAAATCTTCTCCATATTTTCGGACATTAATGGCAATCTTAACGGTTTCTGCAGGATGGATACTACCATTAGATCTTAATTAATGCATATCTGGAAACAAGTACGAAGGCAGGGGTGATGGCAAAACCGATTCCAAGAAATACCAAAGCATGGAAAGCGGTTGGGTGGGTTACAAAAGAAAAATGGCAGAATATATACCCAGGATACGTGAATGGATGATGGTCATATTGCATCGCAGTGACAGATATCGGTCGTCAATTTGTATGTCGCGGAATTTGTAAATTGACAAGCAGACCTGTGGGCTACCTGCCTCAACATTGTACTTTCATTGTTTTGTGTCCTCCAAATAACACTCGGAGTTTTGCGATATATAGATTGACAAATGGAATCGAGGGCTAGCGGGTTCAATATTGCCATTGTTTAGGGATGAAAATCACTATCAACTATCTAACATATCTAAAAACATTATTTTCAATACTAAATTATTAATATTACATATTGATGTTGCAGAATTTTATTAGATGACAAAGTTTGTACAATCTGGTCGGGCAAGTTATTTAAAAGTTTTGCGAAAAATGAACAATACATAGTAGACATGTAGTTTTATAAAGTATGGACATGCAATTTTATAGAACATATGTGGATCCCTCATTCCATACTTAGGCACTTTTTCGATTGTGGGTTCTCGTCCTAGTGGGCTGAAAATTGAGCCTCTATTGTTTCATGTCCTACAAATAGCACCCACACTTTCGTAATATAAAAATAGATAGGTAGACTTGTGGGTTGGTTGGTTCAACGTTGCACTTTTATTGTCCTGTAGTGATTCCGTATTAATTCCATATTTAGCCATTTTTTTGGATCGGGGGCTCTCGGGATGGCGGGAAAAAAAATGGGACTCTATTGTTCTGCGCTCTACAAATAGCACCTACAATTCTGCGACATACAAATTCAAGAGCGGACCTGTGGTAAATTATTACTGTTAAATATTGATATTGAATAATTTAATTAGACAAAAAAGTTTGTACAATCTGGTTGGTTGAGTGATATAAAAGTATTCCGACAAATGAGAAATACATAGTAAACATGTACTCTTATAAAGTATGGACATGAGATTTTATAGAACATATGCGAATCCCTCATTCCATACTTGGGCAGTTTTTGGATCGCGGGTTCGCGGCCTGGCGGGCTGAAAATTGAGTATCTATTGTTCTGTGTCCTACAAATATCACCTACACTTCCGTGATATACAAATTGACATGCATACTTACAGAGATGACTATATAAAGTACGAACATGAGATTTTATAGAGCATATGCGGATCCCATACTTAGGCACTTTTTGAATCGTGGCTTCGCGATCAGGTGGGCTAAAAATAGAGTCTCTATTGTTCTGTGTCCTACAAATAGCACCCAGACTTCCGTGATATACAAATTGACAGGAGGACGTACGTGCTGCTTGGATGAACATTGCATTTTTATTGTTCTAGAATATATGTGGATACCTCATTCCATACTTGGGCACTTTTTGGATCGGGGGTTCGTGGCCTATCGGGCTGAAAATTGAGTATCTATTGTTTTGTGTCCTACAAATAGCACCTACACTTCCGCGATATACAAATTGACAGAAGAACTTGTGGAGATGACTCTCTGTATAAAGTATGGACATGAGATTTTATAGAGCATATGTGTATCCCTCATTCCATACTTAGACACTTTTTGGATCACGGGTTCACGATCTGGCGGGCTGAAAATAGAGTCTCTATTGTTCTGTGTCCTACAAACAACACCGTGACTTCTGCGATATACAAATTTACAGGAGGACCTACGGGCTGCTTGGTTGAACATTGCATTTTTATTGTTCTGGAACATATGAGGATACCTCATTCCATACTTGGGCTGAAAATTGAGTATCTATTGTTCTGTGTCCTACAAATAACACCTAGACTTCCACGATATACAAATTGACAGGTGGACTTGTGGACATGAGTCTCTATACAAAGTATGGACATGAGCTTTTATAGAGCATATGCGGATCTCTCATTCCATACTTAGGAGCTTTTTGGATCGGGGGTTTGCGGCCTAACGGGCTGAAAATAGAGTCTGTTGTTTCGTGTCCTACAAATACCACCCACACTTTCGCGATATACAGATTGATAGAAGGATTTGCAGGCTGCTTCACTGAACATTGCATTTTTATTGTTCCGTAGCGATCCCATATTAATTCCATATTTAGCCACTTTTTTTGATCGGGGGCTCTCGAGCTAGCTGAATGAACATTGCACTTTCATTGTTCTGTGTCCTCCAACTAACACTCAGACTTTCGCAATATGCACATTCACAGATGGACTCAAGAGCTAGCAGGTTCAAATTTTCCATTGTTTAGGGATGGCAATCCCTATCAACTATCCAACATATAAAAAAACATTATTTTCAATACTAAATTATTAATATTACATATTGATATTGCAGAATTTAAGCAGAGGAAAAAGTTTGTCCATTTTGGTGGACCGACTGATATAAAAGTTTTTGGACAAACGAGTAATACATAGTAAACATGTACTTTTATAAAGTATGGACATGAGATTTTATACAACATATGTGCATTCCTTATTCCATACTTAGGCACTTTTTGGATCACGGGTTCACGGCTTGGAGGGATGAAAATTGAGGTTTTATTGTTCCCTGCCCTACAAATAACATCCAGACTTACACGATATAGAAATTGACAGGCGGACTCAGGCTGGTTGGTTGAACATTGCACTTTTATTGTCCTGTAGCGATCCCGTATGAATTCCATATTTAGCCATTTTTTTAATCGGGGGCTTTGGGCCTAGCGGGCTAAAAATCGGGCCTCTATTGTTCTGCGCTGTGAAAATACCACTCACAATTCCGTGATATACAAATTGACAAGAGGACCTGCGAGATGGTTGGCTCAACATTGGAGTTTCATTGTTCCGTGTCCTCCAAATAACACTCAGAGTTCCACGATATACAGATTGACAGATGGACTTGAGGGCTGGCGGGTTCAAGTTTGCCATTGTTTACAGATGCTAATCCCTATCAACTATCTAACATATCTAAAAACATTATTTTCAATACTAAATTATTAATATTAAATTTTGATATTGCAGAATTTAATTAGACAAGAAAGTTTGTATGATCTAGTCGAGCGACTAATATAAAAGTTTTCCAACAAACGATGAATACATAGTAAACATGTACTTTTATAAAGTATGGATGACATTTTATAGAGCATATGTGGATCCCTCGTTCCATACTTGGGCACTATTTGGATCGCAGGTTCTCGCCCTGCCGGGCTGAAATTTGAGCCTCTTTTGTTCCATGTTCTGCAAATATCACCCAAACTTCCGCGATATACAAATTGACAGGCGGACTTGCGGACTCCATGTCTGGCGGGTTCAAGATTGCAATTGTTTAGGGATTCTCATTCTAGATAAACTTTATCTAAAAACATTATTTTTAAATACTAAATTATTAATATTAACTATTGATATTATACAAGTGAATTACATTAAATTATTAATATCACCGCAAGCATAAGAAGGACCAATTTGAATTTTAAGGCCCTCTTGTTCATATGATAGCACAATTGCACTACGCACAGTATATATTCGTTGATTTCAAATTATTCCAGGATATTAATTTTACTAGGTTCATCGAATAAGAAAATATGCCAAAACAACGACCAATTTGAATTTTAAGAGCCTCTTGTTGCTATGATAGGACAGTTGCACTTCGGACACTATATATTCGTTGATTTCAAATTATTTCAGAACAACAATTTGACCAAGTTCATCGATCAAGGTAATCTGCTAAAGCAAGCCACATAGTACATTTGCGTCATAGTGCCATAGAAATTATTAGGCAGATTTGCGAGCCAGCTGGCTAAAAAATTCAATTATATTGTTCTGTGTCCTCCAAAGAATAGTTCAAGTTCCATGGTATACAAATTGTCAGACAAAGCAGATAACCAAGAACCAACCATAATTAAACAGGCCGCAAGCAAGTTCCCAGAAGGTTCCATAGAGCAGAACCCATTGACTTTGCACCAAACAATTTGATATACAAATAAAAGATGTCACTGCATTCATTTTCTCTTGCATATAGTATATGTTCCCAGTATAAAATAACCGGGAACATGCGATATATGGGGATTACAGAGATATGGGCCAAATCAAACGAAAATTCATCTGGATGTTGAACAAATGTTATAGAGATAGATGAGGTATTTTCATTTCCTACCGAAGTTTGATATTTTTTTTCCCTCTCTTCAGCCGATATGCAAAATTGCATTGTCCTCATTCAAGGTGAATTTGCTATGTATGGAAGATGCTGCAACATGTAGACACTGCTTGCCTTTTTGTAGATGTGTTTCATACGACAACTCTGCCAATCCAGGAAGCACATTTTGTAACAGAGATTGCCTAACCATACAATGCACGGTTGTGTTGCCCACATTTCGGATAACAACATTCACGCAATGTCCATATATATATGGACATTTTTCACCGCATCCCAGACAATCAATGGTATCATCACTTATCAAAGCGGAGGCAGAAGCAGCTGAGTTGCATCTTGCATATACAGGCTCAAAGGGGGTCGAGTACACATTGGTTGCAACTAAAATACCTTCAACCTAGGAACGCGAGAAAATTGATTAATACATTGAACAACATAATACACAACTGCACCACCCCCTCCCCTTTTAAAAAAAAATAAAAAAATTAAGAAGGCACATAAATTTGTTGAAGGCTATTTTTATAAGCAAAGTGAGAATGTTTTTGTGGATGTATATGCACAACATTTGTAGAGCTAGCTATTTTCTTCATATCCTCTACTATATCTGCTCACAACTCTGTTACAAACTTTGCCTAGGTTGTTTGAAAGATCCTTTTTCTAGCATCCCTCTTCTTTGTTATATTTTTGAACAACATAAGTGGAATCTGCCCTCTATGCAATTGTTGTTCCATTGACGAAAACAAATATGAATACGTATCTAACAATTGTAGCTGCAACATGGAACAATGCAATATTTGTGTAACTTATCCGACATACATGCACATGCAAAAGTAAAGGACAAAATTGAACATGAAAAGAGGTACCATTGCCTTGTCACTGTCGGACTCTCCATCCTTTATATGGAGAATGTGTTGCAAGCCAAATTTTCTCTCCAGTGTGACAGCAGCCCCAATCATTCCGATTAGGTAAATATCAATGCTCTGTGCAAGATGGTTGATAGTCGAGTCTGGGACGAAATGATATTCTGAACAAACAGCGGGAATTTTTTCCACAATTCTTGTTTCGTTGAGAGAAATAATTCGATCGCAATCACCACGGTCATATATTGTTTTGGGAAATATATTAAAATATGTAACGGATATCCCATTATGCGGCAATATCTTTTCTGCATGTTTCTGGACAAGTTGTGGAGAAACAATCAGTGTCACTGTCATCATGGCGTCCTTGTTTGTCTTGTCAGCATGCATAATGGATCTACTTTTGTTTTCCTTGTTCAAGTAGGTGCTATAGACAACCATTATGTCCTCGACGAACACTTGTCCAGTTTGGCGGCTTTTCAAGCCCTCTATTGACAGTGCTTTGGATGTCACAACTCTAGACCTGATAACATTTTTTTGAACAGGAAAAATAAAGTGACTGGTAGTGTGCTACAAGTACATGCATAGTTTTGATGAACTATGGAGCCAGAGTTTCACAACCACACCTCTTAGTCTGTGGAACATGAAACACATTTGACATCTCGCTTGTACTTGTTGATACTTCTTGCAAGCTGAAAACCATGTATTGCAAATGACATCAACATATTTTCCATGCCATAGATGAATATATAGCCCAGCAAATTTGTTTAGTAAACATAGTAAGAGTAGAGCGTATGCATCTTTACCTTTGGCCTTGTCGGTCTGCCTATGTCTGGGATGACTGGCTGCTCATGCCTGTGTCACTAGTCCAACTTTTTCTGATGCAAGCATGTGCAGATGAACATCAGGACTAAACAAGCATATGGATTGTATATTGTCCATCGGAAGGACCAAATAACTGTAAAACTGTATGCATATGAATTTTTTAACTGGAGAAATGTTTAACAGTAAAGAGGGCGTGAGTGTGGGGTACCATGGTCAATCTATATATCGTGGACCCCCGGAAGCCAGGGGACCAATCTTCAACCTGCCAGCCTAGCACCCACAATCGAGAAAGTGGGTAACTATGGAAGAAGGTAGAAGCATGACCACAGATGTGAATATGTTAGTCCACCAACTGACGCACGAAGGAATTTTCAGAAAGCACACTAGGCAGATGAATTAGAAAACAAAAGGGATAATAGAAAATGGAAAAAGTAGAAATAGGAAGCGCATAAAGGCCCATTACTGCAAAGTCATCATTTTCAAATATAATATTATATGCCCCCACCCGGTTTGTATATTTAATTTACCAGCACAATTGGTATACCTTTTAGAAGATTGCACCACAGAACCCTCTGTTGTTACATAGAATGATGCATCTCCCTATCTAAGCAACCTATTTTTTTCAAGGCAACAACGCCAAAGATGCAATGGAAACAAAGGCAAGTTAGTATGAAGACAGACATCTAAAAGAAAGAGAAATAGATCTATTTACCCGCCAAAGAGTCCTTGGTCCTATCCAACCATTTTGTTTGTTTACATGCAGCAATGCAGCCCAAACACAATGGACATGAACCAACTTAGTATGCAGGAAGGAACACATGTAAGCAATATAACTTACCATGTACGAAGGCACGCAACTAGTTTAACACATATACAGATCATAAATGAAATACAAAACAATGTAATATGAAACAACAATATAAGCATGCATATTTCTATATCCTCTTCAACCGATGCAGTCAACACTCCCTCATTTTCTCCAGCTACTCTATTTGTTTGAATGTGGGAACGTACAAACTTCAATGAACATTAATGGAAGTTGGTATTCACTGGAGAAAAGGAAATATGTACACACAACAGAATTGGCTGAATGAACAGTCTAGAAAGGCAGAAACATGAACCTTTGTGCTTCTCTATCCATGGCTGCAAACGCATAGATTTTTTTTCCCTGGCCAAAATATATTACAAGGAACAAAATATCACGCAATTGCATGGCCACAGCTAAACGATTTCTGGTTTTCCCTGGAAATTTATCCAGATATTCCCTTTAACCATGTTCTTTATCCTCTACAAAGACTATTGTGCCCACGATACAGGTTATCAGTTTTTCGTGGCAAACCACCCAGACATGCTTCCAAACATCAAAATATAATCTCGCATAATCTTTGTTGCACATATCATATCTCAAGCACAACACAAATACTATTGTGCACACACCAGTCTATGTAGAGGAGAAAGAACATGTAATGTCATATCTGCACATCTAACCATACATGGTTTATAAATGTAGCCTGCATACATATGCTTTATTCCAACAAAAAAATAGAGGATATTGTAACTTTACATGTAATCCTCCAAGAATTTTTCATGCAACTATTTTCTTTCATGGCAGGACTGGAGCACCAGCAAAATCTCACAAAATAACAGATATCAACCTCGACAGACATGGAAAATAACACAATTGCATGTCCACTCATGGGTGCAGGCATTGAACATTGTAAAGCGCCCCCAAAAAATAATAATAATCAAAAAAANGCAACGTCGAATCAAACAAAAGAAAACAGCAAGGGTCAAAGAAGCCAGAAAGAACGAACATGCCAAACTGCACCCCCAGGGCCCCAAAGTGAAAACACGAGCCAAACAAATAGAACCAGCAACCTGCGAAACAGCGAGCCAGCAAGAACCACCAATCCAGTGAACAACATATGTATCTCCAATGATTACGAAACTGCATCCCAAGCACAGAAGGAACCAAAAACATACAAGGAACATGCAACTACAAATAAGAAAACATTCTTACTTGCAAACTGCAAACATTGAACAAAAAACAAGAAATACAAAATGAAACTATGGCATCAAAACTTACTCCGAAACGATGAAATGTCAAGTGAAACAACAACAAGCAGCAACCGAAAAACCAACGAAGAAGAAGCACTCACCAAACCAGTAAACAATGTACGTAGCTTCAACAATTATGAGGATGAAACATACAATGGCAGCAACCGACAAACCAACGAAGAAGAAGCACTCATCAAACCAACAAATAATGTATGTAGCTTCAATGGCAGAACAATGATGAAACATACAATGTTTGTCGAACTGGCGGTGGACAAACAAAACTGTGCAAATTCACTGTAACTGTATACAAAATTTCGAGGAAAAATGTACTCTGAGAAGCGTATTTATATAAACATTTAAGACTGCCAGGTCGTCTAAGGACCTCGCGCTATGAAAACATTTAAGCTATCAGGAGTGTTGGAGGGCGTCACGTCATGTAAATGTTTACGCTGTCAGGCCTATTGAGGCATCTCAGAATAAGTTTCAATACATTTAAACAAATATACATCTGCCAAAGATGCCATAAACTTTGGAATTCTCAATCACTACAAAGCTTGGATATCAAAACATTTCAATATTCTTAGTACATATGAAAACTTAYARATATATTCRCCTAGCAGAAAATGCTAATACAAACATTCCAACTAATGCTAGCATTAATCGACCTTCAAGCAATATAGAGGAAAAATATATGATTAAAAAATACTATCTATAAGAAAAACTTTGGATATGTTTCCATATAGTACATTGGGAATAGCGAAGCCGACAATAAGACCTCCAATCTCTTATCCAATCAAATCAGTACATAGATGTTGCTTTTTATTATATAAAAATATATGCTTTTAATTCCATAGCTCCAACAATAGGTATTCTACAAATATTTTGGGTCAAAGGACAAACTAATATGTAGTCAACGCATTATCGATCACTATAGTCCCTCTATGCCTACGACAGGGTCTAATAAGACAAAAAAAAACCTTCACCTTTAATTTTTATACCACTCGAATTTTTTAAACCATGCAATTTTTTTTTTGAGATCAATGCTCCTTTGAGGGTGGAAAGGGAGCACGGATTTGTTAAATATCTCTCTTTGAGTGTGGAAGGGGAGTGTCAATTTTTCGGCTCTCTATGGTGCACAAACCATTTGTGCCTCTAACACTTCCTAGGGAGCATCGATGACATAAAACTCACTCAATTACACCCTCTGTTCTCATAAAATATCTGGGCTTTTCAGTACTTCAATATGCCCCTCCTTACGTGTCAAAAACACATCCAAAGCTTCTTGCTCTCACAAGAAACCTATACACAATTCGCCTTGGCTCACCTTTTGTATATTTTGTACTTGCTCTGATACCATTTGTTGGGCGGTGGAAGAAAAACAGAGCATAAAAAAACAAAGCATCTGCAAGCAAGATTAAACAGGCATAAAACCGAGAACAACAATCACACAATTGACACAATGATTTATGTGGAAACCCAATGCAGGAAAAAACCACGCGCAATGATAATCGGTATTCTTATTATTCAAGGGAGAATTACAATAGCCAATGTCAGGAATACAACCATCCTCTCCTCACACACACTCTGCTCTCTACACACATTGCACTCTCACCTCTATGGGTATGCTCGTATATATAACATCTATCACTCAGTTACATAAATTGACCATGAATAGATCACATAGTTACACGAACGGTTCATAAATATATTACACTGTTTACACAATCTCTTTACAATTGTAAATGCATTGAACCTGCACATAATAGATCTAGCTAAACAATGATACACACATTTGCAGAGATAATTGGAAAAGGAAGAAGAAGGAGAGAAAGAATAGAAAGAATTCTCATTAACCATTGTGAATAATGAATAATTTACACATGATATACTTTGTATAATTCAATGAGTTCAACTTGAGGTGAACCAAGTCACCATAGTGGTGGTCTAGAGTGATCTGGACACACACCAACAGTTACGGGAGTGAACTGCTACCTATTCTAGTCTCTCAGGCAGTTACGGGAGTGCACTGCCACCTAGTTGAGTTAACTAGTCAACTAGTCTTCAATTAACTGACTGAACAGAAAGTAGTGAGGAGTTAACTCAAGGAATCAAGGCTAATGTGCCACTCAGGTGATGATACCAAGGCAAGG